>NQII01001234.1:244220-441491 GCA_002778355.1 Clitarchus hookeri
TTCACACCAACACACACACACACACTCTCACGCGTGGATTATCAGCTTTCATGGAAAACTGTATCATCCAACACAATAATTGACCCCGTACTTGAAGAGCTGCGGTAACAGTTTGCGGATCTGCTTCAGGATAGTTAAGTTTGTCTCGGCGGGAAGGCGAGGGAGCTATCCTGGAAGTGGTAAAGTATGCAGAGAGACGACCACGCATGCGCACCGGCACAAAGGAGGGTTCCTTGAACGTGGCGGCGGCGCAGCGCACGGATACTGCCCCGGTAAAGGACGGCGGGGGCGGTGCAAGGAAGGGGTTGCCGGCAGGCGTAGCCGAGGTGTGAAAACGAGCGCCTGATGTATCGTCGGCTGCGGTCTGTAAACGGGCTGTCGCCATAACTCACGGCGGCCGAGAGAGCGCAGTAATAAATTATTATATTATCATTGGGGGCTCGCTCGCGCGCAGGCTCGCGGCTCTCCGCTGCGGCGCACTAATCAAGGGTTTAGGAGGGGGCGGCCCTGAGAAGGCGCCCGCCAGGGTCACCGACGTGTTAATACCGGCCGCCGACGAGCGTGCGTGCGTGCCCGCCCCCGCACACTCGCGTTTCCGCTCCGTCTGCCCGCTCCACGGCGTCACGCCCGTGTCACGTGTAGTGATGGGCCGCGCGCGACCTGCCCTTGACTACGCAGACATGGACTGGACATGTAGAAGTGTCCATTGGTAACATTGGTGGACCTTGACATGAGGTTTTATTTGGTGGCATGAAAAGGGAAGTTGGTGATTGTGGGGGGAGGGGTAGTGGAGTGAAGAGATTTGGGCGGCTCTTAACAGCGAGGTCTTGATATCCTATGAGGGTAAATTGAAGTGCGAATGGAGCAGCGCCGGAATGAAAGGGCGGGCGAAACGCCGACCAGCGGAATCGTCCGGCACAATTCCCACATGCGAAATCCGGGGGGAGACGTCGCCGGGAATCCAACCCGGTTCACCTTTGTGGGAGGCGAGTGTTCTAACTACTAGACCACCGCGGCCTCCGTGCACACTGAAGACTCGCCTCACTCATGTGATGAGATCCGCCAGTCGCCACACTATAGCACACGCTGGATGGAGCCAGCGACGCGATACCCAATACCTACTGACGACGCCACTGTAAAGTTCGCAGGACCTAATGGCACATTGCAGACACTGCATTAAACAGGCGCTAAGTGCCACGTCGCTGCTGAGTGCACGTCAGTGCAGTGGTTTCCCGTGTCTTAATTACAAACTGCAGTGGACTCGCGCGCTGAGTGCGGTTATTCCTGTAAACACGATAAAAGAGAATACTGGACTGTTCGCCGATCCTGGCGAGACAAACGACGGTGCTGCGCTCTCGCGGTCTGGTGTGACTCATACCTTCACAGATCCCCCGCAACCATATCAATAAATGTCACGGCACGTCGTTTTACGAGATAGAAAACCTACAAATTAGAAAATGTTCGAGCTTATTTTGAAGATAAAAATGACAGGCGGAATATGTGCGATTTATAACTTTTAACAACACGGTTTGAAATCTTTTCGTTGTCATATTTTAGATCTCAAAAGGACAGAGACAAGTTAGCAAACGCTTTATTCAATTAGGGGAAAAAAAAACTAGAAACTTGTCAAACTTTATTCGTTTATAGTTGCTAACGATGATTCTATAAATGTGAGGTACACGACTTGGAAAAGCTGTTTAAAAAATTTTTGTAATGTGTATATAAATATGATTTACAGTGTCTGCTCGAATCATTTTTCCTACTGATTCCGTCAGGAATCCCAATTCGCTGAGTTAAATGTATGAAAAAACTAAAATTAGTTATACATTAATGCTTAATAAGCACACAGTAATTGATGTAATAATTACACCAGGGGCCTTATACTCAAGTATTACAAGTATTTACTTCAATTGTTTAGAACTACTCAAGTAACACGTCGTTGAAGTCCCATATTTGGCTAAACTAATAGTTACCTATAATTATTAGTTTACCTGCATAAAATACGTTTTTTAGGATATATATATATATATACAGCTATATATGNTTGGCTAAACTAATAGTTACCTATAATTATTAGTTTACCTGCATAAAATACGTTTTTTAGGATATATATATATATACAGCTATATATGCACACATATATATAAGTTATAGAAAATGAAAGTAAATTCACATTGTATAACAAAGAATCCTTTTATTTGCATGATAATAAACCTATGGCTGTTTGTAGTTCCTGCGTACTTAAAACTATGTTCAGATTTTGACATAAATGATACGTGGGTCATTTAAATAATATTTTGCGCAATTTTATTCGAATCTTACAATCAGGTCAAAAATGGTATGCTTGGTTTACAAATCCAACAATGTGAAAATTTGCAATGAATGCTTAAAAAAAATGGTTAACAATTACTAAAATTTAATGATCAATTATTTTTTAAAACGTAGAAATAATGAACGTGAATATTTTGAAAAAATACGCATATAAAATGATGGATATGTTATCTTAAAATACAAACTTATTGACGAATTGCAGTTATGTACATAAAAAATTTTTAAGAACGTAGCTGGACTGCAAATTGTCTACAACGATTATTTATGATCTCATGAATTTGTGAGTCAGGGTTAATCTGTTTTTAAAATTTTCACATATACAATATTGTGTTTAAATCTGTCTATGTTGCATTTTATGAAAATTTCTGTTAATTGTTAATAAAAGGCTGTTACATACAATTTGTATTACATTTAACTGTATTGTTGTGTATTTTCCGTTTCAATAACACACATTTATTGCAGACTACATATTGCCTGAAACGGTTTTTTATAATCCGGCGTGTTTATATGTCAATATTAATCAGTTTTGAATCTAACTTGATTATCAATTGAAATACTAAAATATGTAGCGTAAGTCTCACTGTATGTTGCGTTTTATAAGAACTTCTGTAAATTGTTAGTATAAAAGACTTAAGGTCTTTTCACACGATCACATTTTTCTTAATTCTTTATAGAATTCAATTCATTGAAAGCTGTATAACGTCATATGAACGTCATAATTGCGGTCATTTTCTTCAATGTATCGTTTTCCTTCAAGATTTTAGTTTTCAACATGTTATATATTTTCTTGAATTATAAATTTCAATCGCTGATCAGAGCTTGTTCAACAAGATAAATTGAGGTAATCTCATAATAATATAGTTTTATGCACACATTTTAAAGTTGTTAAAAAATATGTACGCAAATTTTTTAAAAAGAAAATATAAATAATACGAAGAAAATTTGTTGTGGCTTAACCAATTATTTTCGTCTCGTGCTGGAGTCGCACATAGTTCCAGAAATTTACTTATATTTTTTCTCTTGTTTCGTTGTGAAGTTTGTAATAACTTTTCATGTGGAGACTTAAGAGCTTATTGAATGCAATTAATTGAAAGGCAGATACAGTGATTTCTTTAGTTGAATAAATTATTCACTTAATCGAATATTCAATAACTATTTTGTCGTTTGAAATGGCCTTTGGCATTACATATATTTATTTGAGTAACTTTTGCATAAGTAAGTTGAAATTTTATTTCTCAGATGCATATTACTGTGGTTTGTTATAAATCCACTGCATTTGGTTACTATTGATTTTAAACTAGACTGCTGCTGTTTCTGATATTCAGTTTTACTTTGAGGATTCCACTTTCATGATTACATCTCTTTTTAGTATCAACCCTAAAATTATAAGTNTGATATTCAGTTTTACTTTGAGGATTCCACTTTCATGATTACATCTCTTTTTAGTATCAACCCTAAAATTATAAGTCTTTATATACGGTTATGTTTCAAGCAATAACTGAGATAGATGTTTTTTTTTATTTTCAGTATACAAAAGATTAAATGCAATATATTAAANCTGATATTCAGTTTTACTTTGAGGATTCCACTTTCATGATTACATCTCTTTTTAGTATCAACCCTAAAATTATAAGCCTTTATATACGGTTATGTTTCAAGCAATAACTGAGATAGATGGTTTTTTTTATTTTCAGTATACAAAAGATTAAATGCAATATATATAAAAAAAAAAGTGCTGCTTACTCGGTTTTAACTCATATTTGTAAATAATGTAAAATCTGTATTAAGTCCTGGAGAAACTGCACACTATCAGCAGCTCGTATGCATGCGCATAATTTCAGTTAAATAAAACACACGACTTTTATAGCACATTTTTTGACATGTATACATGCTTTTGCTATAGAAGTCACTCGCATTTATCGCAGCACGCCGCTAGATGCCACCACTGTTGCTTGTCGCACGCTGTCCAGTATTCTCTCTTTTATCGTATTTGACTCCTGTGTCGCGTGCAATTAGTGCGGTTATTTGCGCGCGAGCGTGGCGGAGAGCGGGCAGCCCGTTCTGCGCAATCACGTTGTAATTGCACGGTTATAGTTTTCACGGCTCCCTGGGTGCGCACTCAGCGTTCATTGGGTCACACCATTACTGATGAACTTGCAACGTCAGTGCTGATACTCGTCACGTGTTTTTGACGAAATCCGCACAGAACTTCTCCACTTGTTGCTCTTCGTTGTAACTGCACATTTCCCAGAAATTAATCTACGAACGAATAACATAATAAGGTTACATAAACGTATATATTAAAACCAAACACATACCCGAATCACGCGAGATTCACCTCTAGTAAAAAACAATTGAACGCTTCAAGGTCACGTCTTGTCATAAGGAAGTATTGCAGCGGGCCTTCACAAGACAGCGACTCGCATTCTCGGTAGGCTCAATTTCTCCTTAATTAGACCTGTGATAACAGGGGTCTATTACATGCGATGTAAGCCGATGTATTATACTATAGATGTCACTTTACACTTATCTCTTTCTCTTAAGGGAAACTGAGCAGAAAGCAAATATGCCGTTTTCAAACATTTTCACAATTTTTTCCTTTTTGAATATAATTCAACAGAATGAAAGTAAGACTTGGTGGTTGTAGATTATTGCTTTTTACTTTTTCGGAGTAAAAGCATTATTCCCAGAACATTTATTTACTAAGATACTAATACACTAAAATACGCTAATAACAAATGTTACAGACAATATTTTCCTAGAAAGTCCTCTTAAATACCCCACAGCATCATAAATTAGCCCTACGGCTGACATTTAGTTGGAACGGCTGGTTTAATGTCTAGTTGGAATTCATAAGTTAATACAACGTTACGCAAACGCGGAACATACCAGTAAACATTTTCTACTGCGAAATTTTANGTTGGAATTCATAAGTTAATACAACGTTACGCAAACGCGGAACATACCAGTAAACATTTTCTACTGCGAAATTTTAACGAAGCACTACATGTATGCCACTAATTCTAACTTAAGCATTGGAAACAAAATCTGCTTTAATAGAACATGACATTTTTGCTCTACAATTATTCATTCTGTTAAATGGATTAAGGTCTAACTGCTTTATGCAACACTGAGGCGCGCAGGAAACTTGCCCAAACCTGTTCGTGAATTCCAGAGTTTTGCCATCCCCTGCAGTCCAAGCACCTGGCAGTGTTATTGTCTCGTGTTACCTTTTGTGGGTGAAAACTACCGGAATTGTCACCTATCTAATTTTACGAAAAGGATTGCCTGCAATCTACGACATGAGAAATATGGAGAGATCACTTGGACGTATCTCAAACACATATTATTTTTGCTGCGAGAAACCACGTTTTTATGCTGCCTCAAAATATATGAGAAATAAAAAGTGAAAATGGCCCAGAATAAGTTAAATTGATCTCTGAAATATTACCTACAGATTTCTTCAATGACACTGGTTCACCGAACGTGCAGCTGCCGCGATCATCCAGGACAACGAGTATTATTTTTCCATTGTGTTTGGGGCCACGGTGGCTGAGCGGTTATACTGCTCGCGTCCCATCAAGGAGAACCGGGTTTAATCCTCGGTCGGTTCACTCCGGATTTTTGAATCGTGCCAGACAACGCCACTGGTCGGCGGGTTTTCTCGGGGAAGTCCCGTTTTCCCCGCCCTTGTATTCCGGCACTGCTCCATACCCGCCTCACTTCACCCTCACCGGCTCACAAAACTTCGATGTTAAGAGCCACCCAAATCTCTTCACTCACTCACTCCATCGTGTTTGACAATAGTTTGCCTGGCGATGTATCCTGCTTGTCGAACAAGGGGGCCTTAAATATCGAACCTAGTATGGGTGTTCAATCAAAGCTTGGTAATGCCACGGCTGTGTGCTGGGTTGGCATGTGTTACTTGCTACTCTCGCAATGAGATGCGTACAAATGTCATTGCTCAACACTTCCGCACCACGAGCTCTAACGTTCAGTATCCCACACAGTGCACTGGAGTCTAGAGAGAGGCTAGAACCGGAACGAGCATATTGCCTACCTGCGCAGGCTGTAGCTTTGCACTTTTCAAATTCTTCAGCTGTTTGCTCGAGGTCGGTTTGCCTGAGAGTGTTACACTGAGACTACGTCAATTGTTAATTTAGACATGCATTTTATTCAAGCATAAAAACATACCTAGAGTTCCTTATTACTTGAATTATTTTTTCGAGAATAATTTAATCTTCCCCATTTCTATTAATGGCGGAGGGTAATTTTATGATCTAACGTGTCGGAAGCTACGGATCTGCTGCCAGCACTACATTACCCGGAACATTTCCTCTTCTATCTGAAACACGTTTCGATATATTTAGTATCGTTATTTTAATACCTTTCTTCAACGCCTAGTTATTCTCTAAGTATTCATGTTAGGCTTAAGTGTTAAATACGTTCTGTTCCTTAATTTTACAATATATTTTTTAAGAACTCTTACATTTAATTTTAATAGTTCTGTGTAGATATGAAACATTAACATTAACAGTAACGAGTAAGAGCGTCACGTGTTTTTTAAATGTTTTGTCATCTTATTATGATGATTTGAGTTGTTTTAAGTATTTAACGTTATTCAAATTTGCAATAGATTAATTTTTGCAAACAACTACACTTTACATCACCCCTAATTTTTGCACAAACAGATACATACGGTTTTACATTGTTGAGTGTCCGCTATTTATCTTGAGCTCTTTGATACGGAGCGGTATAGCACAAACATTTCTCGAGGTCTTATTACAAACACGGTTCTTGTAGTTTTACAAACGAGTAATTTTAAAAGATAAACTTTTTTACTCTTACAAACATTTGTAAAATTACAAACAATTTCTCAGCAAAAAAAAAAATGTATTAGGGTAACGTGGACCTTCTATTATAGATCCGAGACCACAGTTCATCGTCATTTCTTGAAGGTGGGAGGGTATTCAACCAACGTCCAATCATGTCCCATACTGTCTCAATTCGCGAAAGATCGGGAGGTCGGGCCTGCCAAGAATGTATATACACACCTTGCAAAGCATTGAAGTTGATTTGAGCTGTATGTAGCCGGGCATTATCCTGTTGTAAACGTGGGTCGGACGCGTGCCACGAGCCGCAGAACCTCATTAGCATAGCGGCGTGCTGTTCATGTGCTCGTAACGTGTTGCAGAGGTGAGCAGCTGTTGGCGCTGATAGCACACCGAACCATGGACCCACGTTGGCGGGAGTAGAGGAGAAGTGGCGACTTTGGCGCAAGGGACTGGGGGGCTCGCAGCGTCGCTGACCTTGACCTAGAGAATAATATTTCTAACCAGCGTGGTGCAGTTAGAGTATTATACGTACCTCGTCAGAAGTACGTTTTCTTTTTGTACATTTGTCTCATCATGGGGTTAAGTTTAATGGTTTCGTAAAACGCATATTTCAAACATATTGCAACGCTACTCAAGCGCCAGTAGGCGGCGCCCTTAAAGTCAATATGAACGAATGAACACTTAGTTTCAAGTATTATAAAACAATTCCTTTAATGTACGCAAAAGTTAAGGCCGCCATTACAAGATACCTTTTAACCTGATTGTGAATTCTTACTTTGAGTGTTTCGAAGTACGCGACAGACATACTATCTGAATCACTACTGCCTGCCGATTACGGGGTTCGTTTAGGCGTCTTCTTTTTTTCCGGCACTCATTGATTGCGTTTGCAGGTGCTCGGTTGGTATACCTGACTCCATGATTTTTTTCCCTAGTTCCGCTGGAGATATTCCGCGGCCAAATATCTTCGTTGATAGCCGAAAGTTATTCCGTCCGCTCGCAAAGTGCTCCGGGCACGGTTTCTTTACAGCTCTGGAGAGCGGGAGAGAGAGAGAGAGAGAGAGAGAGAGAGAGAGAGAGGAAGGGAGTGATGGCGAGAGCGGGGGAGAAAGGGGTCAATAAATCCGAACGCGTCCATACGGTGATAGCTTTCGAATGCAAATGGCGGCGGGGTGGTCGGTAAACAGGGCCGGGAAAGTGGCGTATGTAAATACGGACAGTAAAACACACCGCTGAGCGCGAACGCCACGCCGGCTGATTTATTACGCAAGGTGTTGAAAACTGATCCCTTCGCTCGCACCCACGCCGTCCCCAGCCAGGGGCTTAGGCGGTTGGCAGACCTGCGCGTTATAGAGATGACCAGTTAATGTGCGCTTCGCGGGTAAACGCGTGCGGTAATGAAGCCGGGGAGAAAATTAACACAACACTTGTGGAACACCGGGCCGCATGGGTGCTGTGACATTTCTGACTACAAAACGTGAAACTAACTAAAGTAAGTGGGAAATGGAAAGATGCCATTAGAAAACGTGAATGCAGATATCAGAGATTGAGAGTTATAGATTGTTTAGACTGCAGTCATGACGGAATAACATACCAATAGCCTGGATGAACCATGTTTCTATGTTTAGCACTAGCATATAGCTTATGTTTAAGATGAATTCACGTATAACACGTTCTTACGTAACTGTATTTAGCCTCCGTAGAATATTACCATTATGAATCATGTTTAGGCAGTATTCTGAGGCATAAACAGCAGAGATAATGGTCGCGCTTGTAATACAAATGCTGTATAATGAAAAAATTCACGCAGTTAGGAGAATTTCACGTATGTTACGTTTAAATTATTCTAAATTAATAAGTTATAATTTTTTGTGTTATAAATATTGAATTTATAGTATGTTACGTTATAAGGATGTTAAAAATGTCTTTAGCACCAGTCATTAAATTTTAAAATTATTTTTGCTCATATAACAAAAAAAATCTATACTCCGACTGCTTCTTTTTCATCTCGCCAACGCTGGGACAGATTCCCTACAATTGCCAAAATACCATTATAGTTATAGTTAGACACGTCCGTCCCCTCAAGTGGAACCTTAGATATCTCTCGTATTTCCCATTCTAAAATTTTGTCAAGTAAAATAATTATACGGCATTTACATAAGAAAGTAAATAAATGAAAACGCTTTAATTGGAACCAGTTAAACACTAATAATAATTGCTTGCAAACATATTTATGAATTTATGAATGATTTATACTGATTTAGAGATAATATAAAGGTTTATAGTGTCAGGTTCTTTAATTTATATCAGCAAAAAACCATCTAAGTGGCTGGCAACACGGTATGATGCCCGATAAAATATTTAGAATCCTTTTAACTTCGAATTACCCAATATATGCAACTAAAGGTTTTTGGTAGGCTTAGTTTCTAAATCAAAGATTAAATGTCTTGTACGTTGTACGGTGCTACGCGAGATGAGTTCAGGATATTATTAACTTTTGTCGTAAAATTATATAAATTTATGTAAGTACAAATAAACTGGTTCCAATACACCACTCGACATAGTTTGCTATGTTCGTTCTGAAATTCGGTAGTAATGTTGCAATAAAATTTCATTATGAATTTGATAGGACAGTGACGATTGCGTTGATTCAACTTATAGAATAAAATAGGAACCATAAGGACAGGAAAATATTACACTTCTTCATACGTCGTGATTTAGTTCTAGCTTCTTTGTGTTTTCAACACAATTCTCTTTGCTTTTTATCTCATTGGAAGTGGTTTTGTTTTCTTAATTTTGTATCATTTATCGTATTTGGTTTTACATTTGCAGAGTGGTTTTTTATTCTACCTGTATACTTACCGGTACATGAAATTTTTGTGAAGTATCGTGGGGTGATCTATTTTAAGTAGACATTGGCGTGAGTTTCTAATCCCAAGGCAACTCTCGTAAGTCATAAGTTACTAGTAGGCGATATGTGGTGGTTTGCTTTCTGTCATATTCGTGAGGTATAAAACCCAAACTTCAGTTTAAAATCGTCCATTCTAATATTTATTTATGTGTTAGGAGAACAAGGTTTGAGTAGACCACATAGAATAGAGTAATCCATATTGGACCGGTGCCTATATTGTTACTGTCACATCTGGAGAGTTTATGTAATAAAGCGATATGTACTGCAAGCGTATAAACCACACTCATTGCCGTTAAAATCTAAGCACCATGCAGAAACAGTTAAGTCAGAAGAAATAATATTAGCAACACTGTAAGGACGAAATAAGCCAGCGATTACAATATTGATGGACCATGACAATGCACCGCCCCTCAGTGGCACGGAAGAACATATGCAGTACCTCGTCTTATGGCCCTGTGCCCCCTGTCTTATGGCATGTGCGTCGATATAATCAGGCATGAACCAAACAAACGTCGTATGTTTTCATGTGACAAATCTGCCCACATTTGTTAGAAACAATGCTGCAATTCACAAACACTTTTAAAAGAAGAAAGTTTACGTTCCATATTTTCCCAGAAATGTTAGAAAGATAACACATCAGGTGATTGAGCATGCCAAGGAAGTATTGAAACATGGCGTAAGAACTCCTGGGAAACGAGAGCTGGGTGCGGGAGAGTGTTATCCTGCAGCAAACTGGCTCCTGGGTACTCGGCCAGGAAAGTTGGCGCGTGGAGCCGCAAATTGTCTGTAGTGCACTGTTGTGCATTCAGGGACCCTCGCATCACTACCACAGGCGAGGGACGACCACACACCAAGGCTCTGTAGACAAGCGTGTCGGTGATTGGGCCCGTTTACCACTTCAAAGTCAGACAAGCACTGAAGCGACGTCCGTGGTGTTACAAACTCTGTCATGTTGGTCATATGCTCTCGAAGAGAAGCATGGTTCATTGCTGTAGGTAGTACGACCCCAGTCCGAGACGTCCCACGTTTCTGTCTGCCTACTCTCCCGTAAACGAAGTCTACAATAAAATGGTAATAGAAGAGCATGTAAATATCGTTGGAATTGCATGTATCCCTGTGCTGGGAATATTAACATTGTTCTGGTAGAACTACGGTGCTTTGTGAAGATGTTACGCGTCGCTGGATGGTGGACAAGGAAGGCCGCTGGCTCCATTCGTGTCTGTCTGTTAGACGGTCCTTTTTTCCGACGGTCTGTTGGGGCTGTCCAAAACCGACATGCCATGTGTCGCCTTCACATGGTCCATTGCTTCCAACGCAGTGACCACAAAGTCTAAACGACCCAGTAATCATGGAATTCGGCGCGTCCTCCAACCTGCCTCTCGCTGCTCTATTACCCGCCCTCTCTCAAACACCTTCAATTTTACGTACGGCTGTGTTGTACGTCTTTTTATCACACCTAACGCTCATTTATTGCTCCTGGTCAATATAGTGCTTATCAAATCACATGCTCTGTTCTAATTACCGTTTATAGACGCCACATGAAAATTGATGTCCAAGTGGCAGCGCACAAACCTAGTTATTTATAAAACATCCACTGATGTCTTTATTCAACTCATTTCACTTTCACCAAATAATTTCTACAAGATATGGAAATGTTTGTGCCATTTAGTGAAGTGGCCTAGGTTTTTGTGAGATTTTAACTACTGAATGTATATCTACTTGAATGTACGACGATGAAAGGATTTTATGCACATTGAATGTAATATTTTCGAGTGTCTGCAGAGAAACCTTCTTAATGTAGAGCATCAGTTTGATGTGTTTACATAAACAGCAAGTATTGACATTTTCAGTCAACATACAGCATCTGAAATTGGTTTTATTATGGGGATTGCTTGCAGGTGCTTGAGTTGGAGTGATTATATAAAATAAGTCATTACTGGAATGCCAATTTGTATTTAAAATTACAAGTAAATGGAAGATTGTAAGTCAATTCATGGATGTCTGCCCTAGTAGCAACTTACGTTGGCCCAACGGTTGGCGTTTGGTTGGAAAGGTTGGCTATATGTTGGGCTGGAAAACATATATTAATACGACGTTGACCCAAAGTAATATGCCAACGAAAATTTCCCGCAACAAATATGTCATGAGATTATTTAGCACCCGTCAGACAATGATGCCACTAAATTTGAAAATGCCTGAATATATCGTAAGTGTGATTTTTAAAAAATAAAAATTGTTTGTTGATGGTTGGTAACAAATTGGTAAACATATTATTGGTTATTAATATAGTCCATTCGCGGGGTATTAATACTTTTTGATTGGACACTGAAAAATCACCCCATGTATGTCGTTCTTGGTTATTTCCTAAATGTGTCCTATATCACAAGTCTTTTATATTTCTGTTATCACAAAAATATGTTATTGTTGGTTAACTTGCACTTTTACTTATATATTATCTATAAATTATAAAATGTAAATTATAATTAATGTGATTAAAACAGGGAGAAAATAGGTGTGTTGGTAGTGCCTAGTAAAAAATCGTTCTTATGAAATATATTATCACACTGAGTGCGCACGAATGCGGTGTGCTCTACCTTGGGTGTAATATTCTAGCCTTGTTTATATGAGGTGGAGGAATAGCCCGAAAATATAACTTTTGCAGGGCTACAGAAATGTATGAAGTAACCATGAATGGACTATATGTANACTTAGTTAAGCCTTGTTTATATGAGGTGGAGGAATAGCCCGAAAATATAACTTTTGCAGGGCTACAGAAATGTATGAAGTAACCATGAATGGACTATATGTATTTTTCTGTTGGGCCAAAATTATACACCCAATATTTTATGTCAAATAATGGAACAAAAATCCTGATTTTAAACAATGGCCCTTTATTAAATTTAATAAACTACGAATGTTTTTCAAGATCTGAAATGCTTTCTCTTTGAAATATGGTTATATAGTTATGTGTTGTGTCAACATCGGGAACAATGGTTGGTAATTGGTATTTATTGGTAAGATGAGCCAGCATCGTGTACCCAACATTATAAATTGAAATAAACTTATGTCTAATAAAATTAAACAAAGAATGTTATGATTTTTTAACACATAATTCATATCTTAATTAAAATTTACTCTGTAGGGCATACGTNAAACTACGAATGTTTTTCAAGATCTGAAATGCTTTCTCTTTGAAATATGGTTATATAGTTATGTGTTGTGTCAACATCGGGAACAATGGTTGGTAATTGGTATTTATTGGTAAGATGAGCCAGCATCGTGTACCCAACATTATAAATTGAAATAAACTTATGTCTAATACAATTAAACAAAGAATGTTATGATTTTTTAACACATAATTCATATCTTAATTAAAATTTACTCTGTAGGGCATACGTNAATTAAACAAAGAATGTTATGATTTTTTAACACATAATTCATATCTTAATTAAAATTTACTCTGTAGGGCATACGTTGGTTGGTTGCTGGAAAAAATACTGTTGGCATTTGGTAGGCATACTTTAGTTTTGCCAACATTGTAGAGCTTCACAATGTCACTATTAGCAAAAATCGTTTTGCATGTTAAAAAAAATATTTTTTCGCAAAGTGTGAAGTATTTCCAACAATTTCATCAACTACGAATGGTTTTCAAAACCAAATATGTTTAGTTGGTTATGTGTTGTGTCAGTGTTGGGAACACAACGGTTGGTAATTTGAACTTATTTTTAAATTGGACCAGCATCGCGTAATCAACATTGTAACAACAATGGAACTGCTATATGTGTAACGAAATAAAGTAACAATTTCGTATGGTTTTGAACCACACAATCCATGTCTTATTTAAATTTTACTTTGTTGGCCATGTGTTGGTTACTTATTGGAATAACTACTTAAGGCATTTAGTATGTATACTTTCGTTGGGCCAACACTGTAGCTTATAAAAAATAGCTTTAAAAATAAATTTTATTAGCATGTGAAGTCTAAACAAAAGTAATTTTTTTTCTTTAACCCATTCAGATCCACTGTATACAGTTGGCTACATTACGAACGTGTAGGTAATTTTGGCCGGTACTGCACACTGCAAAGCTCAATTACCAAAGATATAACATGTGGGTAAATTATTCGCAAACCGTCTGGCTGGTCTAGGTCATAATTGGTTCACGTTACTGCAGCCTAACACATAGCCTACTGCTCATTGGTTGTGCCAGTTAAACAAGTGTTGTGTCGATTTCAGTAGAGCACACATCATAAATTATTTTGTTTGCGACACCTGAAACCATAAATTAAAGTGGGTCTGAAAGTGTTCAATTCTGTTTTATGGTTTATATATTCAGACAATGTCATTAACATAACAGTTGGTGATGGGTCATTTTTGTTATGTTGGGTCAACATTGTCTTGCAAACATTATGTCAACATAGGATAGTAGCAACACCCTCAAAATAAAATGTGTATTAATACCTTTTATTTGATTGACTTTCCAGGGTATATTTTTTAACCAGCTATTTTTGAAAAATTACAGTCTATTGTTGGTTTTATATTGGTTGCTATTTGGACATTTCACTGTTGGAACTGATAGGCAATCGCATAGTTACCCAATGCCTCTATCTGTTGGCATTTGGTTTGTAAGTTTGGAAATATGTTGTATTCGAATAATAATAATATTTGACCAATGTTTTTGGAACAAAATCATAAATTTAAAGTTAATCCCTCTTTATTCCCAGAAAAATTAAAAATTAAATTTACAGGAGCGACTTTGTTTAAAAGAAGTTGAAATGCATGTATGTAAACAAAATTCTTCAAGCAGAAATTTAAATATTTAAGAAAAAGCATGAATTACTTCTTATAAAATACAAACGTTCAATACATCTTTTAAATCATTTGAGTGAACTAAAAACTCAACAATCCATCAGTTTGGAAGTAATTAATATTGGAATTAAGTATTATGCAATATTATTCAATTTACCATTGGAAGTTTGGTTGGCATGTTGATATGTGATATAACGGTGGGTTATATGTTATGTTGGAATAAAACCTGGTATTTGTTATTACGCTTCAGTTTTTATTACAGTTTCAGGCATATGTAAGAGAATATTATCGTGCTACTTTGCTCGTAAGTTTATGCCCTGTAAATTGTTTTCATTAATTTTACACTAATATATGTGACAGAAGAATCTCCTCTAAAGTCAGTGAATTTTTATATCTACAAATGCCATTTTTTTACCATGCGCCCAAGTAAAATTATTCTAAAATTATAAAAATAACATGTAGACCGTAGTAATAATTTTATCCTGAATTGTGTAAAATTACTAGTACTATTTAGCAGAAAATAAACTCTATGACTAGTGTAATTTTTTTCTCCTTGGCAAACAAAATTTACACAGACTTTACAAATGTAACTTAACCACAGTTTATGTTTTTTTTTTCAGTAATAAAAATAAGAAATCACAGATTCACTATTGTTGTAAATACGTAAAATTTGTACATTTTCCACTGCTTCGCCAAGTATTTTATCATCTACATCAGTTCTTTTACAACTACGTCATGTTAATCTACATATTTGCCTGTGTGTTAAATGTAGTTTTACCATTTTCGCGTTATTCTACTACGTTTTTCAAATTGCTAGTTACAAACATAGTATTAAAAATTAATTTTTAAAAATGGATCATTTGCCTTGGGTTTATTATAGTTATATATGCAAACAGCAAACACATTCCATTAGCAGGATTTTAGTTTCTGTTTGAACATACCAATTAAGTTTGAAAGACTTCCATTTTCTGCTGCTAGATAACATTGTTTAGTAGTATTTTTTTTTCCATAAATTGCACATAAAACGCGTGGCATCACAGAAAATTGGCATTACTTTAAAAAATGGGTATTTTTTGCACATTTATCAAATTGTGTTACTGTTAACATAGCAGTTAAATTGATATGTTTTAAACAAAGACTTATAGTTCTCTATGGATTCCCGGGAACATTATTGAACAATTTTAAGTACTGTATTCTAGTGGCGTGTGGTAAACTGTTGCAAGGTAAACTGATACATTGCTCACCGCTGTACATTCTCGATGTAAGCGGTAACCACGGTGCAGCCTAGGGAACCTGAATGTATTTCAGCATTCACGACTAGGCAAGAGGCCCATTACACGCGTCCCTTGGGGTCACCTGCCAAGCTAAGTTTCAGTGGTGGGAGTGTAAACTAGCAAGCAACAGGCTACAGCACAGAACTAATGCCAGCTTACCTTGCAACAGTTCATTACAAGCCACTTCTGTATTCATCTTTACAAACTGAACATATTCGTCTTTACTAACGGAACATGAAAATGTAAAATTACCGAAAATGTGTACGTGTAAATCTACACTCACAGATTCTCCAGAATTAAATGTAAATTTACGCATATATTTTAATTTTAAAACTACGCAATTAAATATGTACAACTACACTAATATTGTAGCAGTAAAGATACACAATATAATGTGTAAATAAACATCAATATGATGTTTACAAAGCATACATCGGTATATTTTTGCCAAATACTTATAGTACTCTCCGAATTCATAAGAGCATTTATGTAACGTTATAAGTACTGCAGTTCGTTTTATATATGATACATTAAAAAATGTTAAATTACCAAACATTTATATGTATATTTTTCTGACATATATTTGAAATGGTGTATTGGTTAGCACATCGGCCTGAAAATTAAAATAGCGTGGCTCCACGTCCAGCTATACCCACCCCCTCTATTTCCCTTCCACTTGCGTAGATTTTCCGAGTACTTGGATGTAATGCAAAAGCAAATAAATAGACTTGGTAATAGTGGAATATTTGTTTAGCTTTCAAGTATTGAATAAAATTTATTTTAAAACATCACTGACCAATAATTGACAAAACGTTGTTTATTGGTTGGAATTTTATATGTAATGACTCGCCTTGCTGACATACAATTGATATTTTTAATTGCCAGTATTCCTTCTGTATTCCTCCAGTATTCATTCAGGCTGGACATTGGTTGGTGTCCAACTAATAAAGTGGCATTGGGCCAACGTAGGCCTGATGTCATTTTGATGTTTAATCAATGTAATTCTTCAAACGTTGGCTTAACCTTAAAGCAAATGTTGGGCGGACGTTGGCCCAAAAAAAAANGTTTAATCAATGTAATTCTTCAAACGTTGGCTTAACCTTAAAGCAAATGTTGGGCGGACGTTGGCCCAAAAAAAAATACAAAGAGAGAAAATGCAGGAAATGCACTCGTGTTAACAGCATTCTCGTACAAAATATTTACATATNAAAAAAAAATACAAAGAGAGAAAATGCAGGAAATGCACTCGTGTTAACAGCATTCTCGTACAAAATATTTACATATAAAATATAAGAAACACACAACCTGGGTATCTATTAAAAATAATAAGCTTATGAACTCTAGTAGTACAGAGAAAGATAAGTAATTTAAGAAAAAAGTTTTTCTACGAAAGTATTGAAGACTTAATTCGCTGTATATAATTTAAGTCATGATACTTATGAAATGGACTTCTTTTAATAAGGGATATAAAGGAATTTTGCGAAAAAGTAATTGTAAGATAAAGATTAATACTGTGCAACAATTATTACACATTCTAAATAGATCATTATGAAAGCGGTCAGGTTAGAGAGACGTCAAATAAAACTTAAACAACGATTTGCCTAAACTGAACCAATTTAGAGTTTTGAAAATGACTTTTACTGCAAAGTAATACATACCTTATGTGAACCATATATATATCCACCTAAAACTGCATTTTTCGGTACGAAAAATTCATTATTTTGAAAATTGGTTCAATATATTCCGCTGTTCCTTATCAGAGGTTTCCAGTACGTTATGCAAGTATATTATGTTCACAGTAAACGAGGGTTACCAACTATTTCAGATTTACCACAAGGGACACTTCCTGCAACTCGACACGTGACATTTGATATCTAGTGAAATGGTCAAGAACCATTTTATTTACAACAAAACCATTTTAATACCATCTGAAATGTAGAAAATGCAGTATTATATATAATCCACATCATTTTTAAACACTTATGACAAAATAGTATATGCATATATAAATATTTATCTAGGTTTTTTCACTTGCGTTCGCCTGCCGAACCATGTTTCTATGTAACGATGTTGATGCGTGCTGTTATGAAGAGATCAGGCCTTAGCTTAACGGCCTGCCTGATCACACCTTCAAACATTGAACCAGGGCACGAGAGTGATTGCAATAACACTTTGTGAAAGACAGTTGCAGAAACCCCTTTCATCACCGACCAGTAAACGGCGCCGAAAAATTAAACAACGCGCCCGATATAGGCCAANCAGTTGCAGAAACCCCTTTCATCACCGACCAGTAAACGGCGCCGAAAAATTAAACAACGCGCCCGATATAGGCCAACATAACACTGGGAGCGGCTTTTTTTGTTATTGGGGCAGCGGACGAAGAAGACGTGGAGATGGGTGTGTCCGGCNCAACATAACACTGGGAGCGGCTTTTTTTGTTATTGGGGCAGCGGACGAAGAAGACGTGGAGATGGGTGTGTCCGGGCGTCGTTAACCGCCTCCTAGAGTCAGCCCGCGGCAACATGAACAAGGTGGGGACTTTCCAATTAGGTTGTAATAGTAGTGGTATGAGGCAATAAAATTTATTATAATTAATTAGCATGTTGGTATTCCATTAAAGTTGCCCCAGTCAATAGTCACGTANATGAGGCAATAAAATTTATTATAATTAATTAGCATGTTGGTATTCCATTAAAGTTGCCCCAGTCAATAGTCACGTAAATAGTTATTGTATAATCCTTATGGTCAATAAACCCCATGTTATACTGTTGTACTCTACCTAATCATGACTCATTATTTAGCTACGCCCATAGTACCTTTCAGGTATGAATTGACTTAAAAGCTCATTCGTTACAGTGTTGTTTCACATCACTTTCACCACCGTATGAAATAGAAAATTTCCGTTTGCAAAGTACGCATTTACCTTTGTAACAAATGTTTACTACGAAAAAGCCACTGATAATTTTGTTCCCACCTATCTAAATATAAAAAAGCAGTTTCTTTTTTCGTGGAGGTGAATCACAAATTTTCCATTTTAGTTTCAAAACTTAACGCATTGACAACAGAACTGNAGTTTCTTTTTTCGTGGAGGTGAATCACAAATTTTCCATTTTAGTTTCAAAACTTAACGCATTGACAACAGAACTCGACGTCAACAAACGGTAGCAGCACAAACTGAAATATAACTGTACACATCTCGGCAAGCACTACTTCCACGAACGCTCTTGTTGACAAATACCATTTTTCGGCATCAATTGTAACTATTTATTGACCGTAGAGTAGGGTAAATGCACCAGTAGTCTACAGTGTACCCGTAGTCGACACTGTGGGTTTTAACACCAAATAATAAGGCTTAAGAACATTGTTTAGTGATACTCTTATTTGTGGCGGCAAACTTAATGCCTCCTGTATGAGAAACAATGGTTTTCATGCGGATATTGGCGGGTAAAATGTGATAAGAGTGACCGTTGAATCTGCACTGTTGATCAGTCGTCAAAGTGGTGTGTTCACAACGGTCTGCTGACAAGGAAGGTAAGATTAACTTCGTGTTTATTTGTCCGAAAAACATTGTCCATTGTGAATGCTTTCATTTTATCTTCATATTAGGTTGTTTTGCTCCTAAATTGCACCTTAGGTTGTTCGAATTCATTAGTTATTCAAGGTGTGAGAGGGTGTCGACTATTAGAGCTCATTTCTTAACATTTTGCAGTGGTCGACACCCATGTCGACTACTGAATCCCCTTAATGTTTTCTGTCAGGGCTTATAAACTACCCATTCAGTGGCTAAAATCAAAATTGTTGAACTGCTCAGATATAGTTATTTCAGGTTAGAATATTTTATTCAATAGCCGACATTACGAATTATAAATACAAATCAAGTAATAGAGGGAATCTCTAGGCCACTGATATTTGGAGGAGATTTATTAAATACTAGATATAAGTTTCCACATCCAGTCAGCGTAGATTTTTGATATACTTTCCTGAGAGTGTTGCTTTTTGTACTGGAGGTTCTAATAGTTTTGTTCGTGTTTAATTACAGAAATAGTCTCTAATTTACATGTATTAGGTACAACACTCTAAATAAAGAGCCTGTGTATTATGAATAGTTGTGAATTACTTATAATTAATGAACTTAATAAACTCAGTTACCTACCTTGTGGTACAGATTTTGTTTACCAACCCTAAAACTATTTTGTGGGCAAACAATATGCACGTTATTTTTAACATGACAGTTCCTTTAACAAGAATGAGCTCTAATATTGTAGATAAAAGGAATAATGTTAAAATAAAACGAGTTATTCAAGTGTTTCTAACGTTTTTCTGAACCATTTATGCATTCCAAACACCCATGTCGACTACTGACACATTCGATTTTCGACAGTGTCAACTACTAATGCAAAACACGGGTGTTGGAATATGTAGGTTTTTCAATAGTGTTAAATAATTTATACGTTTGAGGCAATTACTAGAGTAAAATAAGAAGCAGTTGAACTACGAAAACGAAACTGCATGTTGAGAGTTTAACAACAAACGGAAATATGAGTGCAAAACTGAGATTTCGAGCTTAGGATGTCGACTACTGTTGCATTTACCCTAAGTGGCCATAGAGTTACATCAGTAATTGCGGAAATGGTAAATTGCTATCCTTTTAGTGTGTTTATTACTTTTAGTTTCTAAAAATTCTGAAATACGGCAAATATGACATCCCATCTAATGTCCATACTGGTAATTTTTTTTAGCTCCAGTATACGGGAAATTCCGTACAAAACGAAACGGTTGGCAACCCTGCAGTTAACTGAGCACTTTTGAAATATATCTATGGAAAATCTCACTCCCTACCTGCATATAATTCTAATGGGAACACAGAGAGACAAGCGCCCAGTAAAGTTGGTAACGACTAAGAGAAAATAGTTCAATGTCTTAACGACGAATTGAAAGTCTTAGGTAAACATATGCAATTATTAAAATTATTTATTTTAGTTTTCTGCTTTTCAAAGCATATAAGTCTAAGAATCAAGTAAATTTGTAAAAAAAATATTCGCATTTCTAATAGTTCCACAGTTTACGTGGCCGACGCATGAATAAAGTGATCAGGTCCATGGGAATGTTAGATTTACATATTGCGGGAGAATACACATTGTGCAAGCAAGTAGATATTGAGCAGAACTTTCAAAAATGCTCAGTTCACAGTGAACAGCCCATAACTGTTGATTTTTCCAGGGTCGATGTCTCAGCAGCTTGTNCTTTCAAAAATGCTCAGTTCACAGTGAACAGCCCATAACTGTTGATTTTTCCAGGGTCGATGTCTCAGCAGCTTGTAAAACGAGCTTGTCGCAACGAAGAACTCGAGCTGGTAAATAATCAAGCAACTTTAGTAAACGTTAATTCTTTTGTTTGAGGAACGAAGCTCGCCGCACGTGTTTCACCTGCAGCCTGGGTGAAATGTGCTAACCACTTAGTTGGGAGGCGCGTCGCTCGAGGCACGAGCTGCGCACCACAGCACGCTACACGCACTAAATATGAGAGCGCCGCTGTGCGGGGCGATGCCTCCCAAGATAAACCGCAGACAAACGAGTTGTTACGCCCGGGGCCACGTTCCCCCTGTGACAAAGAAAAAAATATAACCACTACTAACGAATAACACTATCTCTAGTCTTTATTGCGGCCTCATTTATGATGCGAGTGGCGAGAAGGTGTTGGTGTCAGCGGCGGCGATATAAACATTGCTACTTGCTGCGCAAATCTGACTTCGTGCAAACCTGCTCCGTTAGGCGGTGAGATATCGCGTTGCGCCATTTGCCTAACTTACAAGTGACGCAGGGGTTAAGGTTTAAGGTAAGTGCGAAGAAGCCAGGACATCAGATATTCGTTAAATAATTCACATCCGGCTCTTCGTGTCCGAGGTGGACCAAGTTCATAATTTCGGAAGAAACACTGTGCGTGGTTTTACGGTATAATCCTTTACGATGCCCTTACGATAACAAGAGAGATAAACACGTTCAAATGACTATCACGTCTTGCACCTTATGTATAAAAGACTTGACCACTGTCCAAAAAAACGCAAATAGTATATTTTGACGACTTTTCATACATCGTACACTACCCACATTTAGCTAATTTTAACAATCTGTGTGACGTGGGTTTCAGAAGCATTCGCTGTAACAAGTATAGTATTTATTTTCATTGTATTTTAATATATCCTATAACTTAGTCATTAAAATAGTGCAACTCTAGCAAAGAGCTCATTAGTAAGGGTGTGCGAAAAGTGAATATTGATGTGCGAATATTTTCGAATCGAATCGAATAGTAAATTTTTTGAATAAAATGCGAATAGTTTCGAAGTCGAACAGCAACCAGTAAACATTTAATTTCAGTTATACATAAAAGGAAGAAACATAATTTCATTGGTCACACAACAAAACCATTCCCACACAAATAATATTTGCATCTTCGAGTGTTGCAGTATACCTATCAATTTTACAAGTGGATATTCACCTCTTATTGGACTAAAAAAAATATGCTGCATAATGTAGCCCTGCCCGTTAAAAAATTATTCTATTTAGCATATAAAACTATTTTTGTGTGAAGTCAGATGTTAACATAAACAGACACTGTGGCAAAACTACGATTATGTGCATAGGTTATCGCCATAGGGAATAATATATATATTATAATTATCAGAAAACATCTCACAGTTCTTTGCAATAAAAATTAACGCTTTGTTGGGAAAGGAAACTATTTCCTTTAAGTTTCATTTTTTTTTTTGTTTCAGGTGTCAAGTATTATTTTAAGTGACCATCTTTGTTTGTGACGTGCGTCAAGCCTTAGGTATAAATAGGCGTATTTTCGCGGTTGAATTGGTAGTAGATTCTGCAAACGTTGAGGTTCGGACTTCAATGCATGCGATTGCGGTGTTATTTCCTAATGCACCGCAAACTGTTTGCACGTGTTTGCAAATTTAGCTACCGCGGTCCTGAAACTGTAACAGAATTTTTTTACCATACGTTGTAGTAGATGAAACACTTTGTAAAAGCAAAATGTTTTGTTGTAAACGCTCTAATGTAAAATTTTTAATGATAATAATTATTGGCGATGATGTATGTGGTTTCAGTATTGGAAGGAAGGAATATTCCTGGATAACGTATATCAATAACAGGAATCGAAGACTGCCAGATCCATTAATCTCGAGAGGCATGGAAGCTCCGTGTGTAGCTGTATTAGGAAAAATCTTTAGTCTTACCCTGCATAAGCGTATCAATAAATGGTGAGTTAAGTACACCCTCTGTACAAATATATGTATATATATATATATATTTCATTTCGCACACTAATATAGGACTTTCTTTATCCCGTGGAAATATTCACACTTGGAGACATGCTAAAAACAGTAAAATTTGCTAAACAACGTGAAATATACCCAAAGTTCGAATGTCTCAACTCTACATGAATAAAATTAATGTAGCTTAGCTTTACGCTGTATTTAATTACTGATGAATTTAATTTATGCAACACTTATATGGCTTAATCAATATTTAAATAAAATAACAGAATATCAACTCAAATATTATAACTGGAAAATACATTCCAGAAAATTCCTCATCCTTAAAAGGTACGACACTGTCAAGTATATATAGTATTTCTGTAGAACAATTACTGAGCAAATTATTCAACTATATTGACTTGCTCAGCGGAAGATAATTAAGACCCAGAAAAAATTATCTCAAGTTCTACGCAGATATAATGTCTTGGTTGGTAAACAAAATAAGCCAGACTATAGAAATTCTGCCAGTGAAAAACTGCACTGAGGTGCAAAAATTGAAACTTATCTATTGAGTAGCGTGGTTCTGTATGAGTCCATTCCAAAAAATTTGTGACAGTTCATCTGGAAAGAATTCTTACTGCTGGTATTTTCTTCTTTTTTAACAGAAAATAAAAACATGTCTGTAAGATAATATTCGAAACCGCTTTCTAAGGTCATGTTTTTTCTCATTTTTTAAAAATTCTATCGTCCTAGTTACCGCACATAATTTTGCCAACTTTTCCTTATTATAACAAACTTCTTAATACAAACATTGCTAAATTATTCTTACTCACATACTGCATTTAAAGACAATAAACGAAACAACTATAATTTGGGCTTTAATCAAAAAATGGCATGTAATAAAAAATCTTTAGCGTTACTGATAATATAAACAAATACTAACACTTCTTATTATACAATGAAAAGTGAACATAGGCTTAAATAAAACAGCTAGTGATAGAGATAGCATTAAAATATATATATGTCCATTATTTCAAACGTTACAGACAGCGTCGCTAAATTTTACTCCGTTATTAAGCTCTTAGTAAAATTTCTAAATTAAATATAACGTCACATACTAAATATTCAAATAAAGATATTACTTAAATTCATAATGATAATTTTAGCATGTGGCAGTAGTAAACAATAATCAATGAATTATGAAAACCACACTTAAGAAGAACGTAACTAACATTCATGACAAATAATAAGAAAACAATAGAGTTTAATTCCTGTGAACATTGAGGTTTCAACAATCAAAGTCAGTTGTGATATTTGAAGTTTCCAATGCGTAGCCTCTCATGCTATCTTTGTGCGCCCTTGGCTATATCTCCGCTCGGCGTTGAATCGGTAACATCTTCATTTGGCGGGATACATCACTTCGACAGTTGGTCTAACAGCTTCACATAGCCTCCACATCACGCTGCAAATACGTAAGTTTCTTCTCTACCCAAAAGCGTTTTTAACTGTCTACACTTTACAGTCGTGCATATTGCGTGTAAATTTGTAGGCACTAGGTGCAAGGTAACCTGTGTTCGTAACTAAAAGGTATTGAGTAGCGGCTGGCAAGTTCATTGTCTAATTACTGTCATGTGTATTCGTGTTAAATTTTAGTAGTATGAATATGATGAGTCTGCGCCAACGGCTTCTGGCGTAGGAGCTAGGAGCCAGCCGACGCCATCTTGAAATTCCCTTTTTTCCGTTTTTCTCTCAAAATTCCCCTTTTCCCTTGAAATCGGACTTTTGTTGCTTAAAATGTCCCTTTTCCCTCAAAATTTCCCTTTTTCCCCTCAAAATTTCTTGTTTAGCCCTCAAAAAGCACCGAGCCCCTCGTTTGCAAAGAANAAACAAGCCATTGAAAGCATTTGGTGGGGTTGTTTTTACCCATGACTTTGACCTATGACCTTGACCCTCTGCCCGTGACCTTGTATGTCCTTATAACTAAAAAAAATTCAAACAATCGCAAAAAAACTTCAACACTAAAAAAAATTTATAAAAGAATAAAAAAAACTACTACTTATTTGAACATGTAGGAGGTCCGGGGTTCGATGTCAGGTGAATCGACTATGCTCCCGATACGGCCGGTCCTCACCAGGTCGACCAGTGTCCATCTCCTACGCCATGATGTATGTCGGTGACCTTGACCTGGTGAGCTATGACATTGAAAACCCAAAAATTCACAAAAATTTGAAAAATTTAAAGCCGAGGTCAAAATTACACGGATGTAATCCGACTGCCACCTTAGATACAGGTTACCTTGACCCAAGACCTTGACATACGATAACTTTGAACCCAAAAAATCCCAAAAAAATTTCCAAAAATTAAATAAAATTCCTCAAATTAATTTTTAAATGTATAACAATTGTATTTAAAAATGCATAAAATTTATAAAGAAAAATTACAATTTCGAATGTTTTGGCTTAGAGGGGACAGGGAAAGGAACTGATCAGCCTCCATTATATGATTTCACCCAACCACCATTTTGAATCCAAATGACCTTGTACTTGACCTTTGACCTTTACCCCATGACCTTTTCTGACCTTAAACCCAAAAATCACACAATTCGCCAGAAAATAAAAAAATTATTATTAATTATTTTTTTAAAATTACATTTCCGAAGGTTCCCTCAGCACTATGTCCAATAGGCAACTGACCTTCACCAATGTTTCTCATTGGTTAATTAGTCGGATCCCATCCGCTCCCTCCACAAATGTTTCTCATTGGTTGATTACTTGAGCTCACTTGACTCTCCCCCCAAATATTTTTACTGGCTTATCACTCACGCTCGTTCAACCCGAGACCAATGTTTCTCATTGGTTAATTAGTCAACAGGCTTCCACCACCCCCATCCCTGTTGCTCATTCTGTCGAATTCACTCCGCCCACCATATTCATTTTTTCGTTTGTCATTCGTTTTCATTTTTAATACCTAGGTGATGGTAGTGTATTAATTATCGATTTCTCCTCCAGACGTGCTGCCGATTTAGCCACTATGTAGATTGTTGTCGGCCTTGACCTTGACCCTAGGTGACCTTTAACCCAAAAATCTAGAAAAAATCACAAAATCGTTCAAATCCCAAAATCGAGGGAGAAATTACATTTTTGATAGCAACTACCATCTAAGATTCCATTTTGTTAGGGACCTTTCTATCACGCTCAGTCATTCCTTCCCATCTATACTCCATCCACCATCTTGTATTTTATCCATGGTTTGTTATTCCATGTCAGTCCTCTCAGTTTCCATTACTACCCCCGTCTTACTTCGTCACCATGTTTCCCACATACTTATGCTCTTTCATTCCATGTAAGCCATTTATGATTTCATTTGTTTAGGCTATCAGACCAGCCGGCGAAAAAAACATTATATCATGCTCTGTAATGCCATGTTCACCATATTTGATTTAGTTTTTCTTTCCCAGTTACCTTCCTTTGATTCCCTATCATTCCTACTTGATTTAGTCTTAGACCATCATATTAGATTTTATCAATGCTCTACCATTCCACCTCGATTTAATATCCTGCTGATTACTAGGTCCCCTTAAAACAACATATTCGATTACATCACTTCTGCAATCACTGACTACAACATATGATCTTGTCCTTTAACCATCAAGATCTTCCATTTATTTCGTCATTTGTGTTTACTGGAAAAATAACTGTGGTGTATAAGAGCAGGAGCGGGCTTGTAGACGTTTATGTAGAACCACTCTTCGCCATATACTGCACTGAAGCAGGTCTGGCCAGGCTCTAATCAGCCTTCCCCCTCCTCTCCCACCATTTATCAGGGTGAAATTTCTAACACTTCAACAGCTTACTTCCAAGAATGCTATATCCAATCTGCTTAGAATGTATTACAGGATTAACCTGCTTTTTTTTTTGGTCACCTCGGCATATACCTTTGCTACATTATCAATGATTATGCTCATTCAGTGACTGGCCTACACAACAAATCTTGAACTATTAACTTTCAAATTATCATAATTAGCCCACATCATTTCATTAATTATTATTATCATGTTCACTTGCAGTTTCGGCTGGTAGTGGCAGATCTGAATGCCATGGATACCTTATTCCCTAAATCAGGGAATGTAGGCATGCTATGATAAGGTACATCAGCACTAGCGAGAAATAAAACACTTTTGTTTATTCATTGAAAACATATATTTTGTATTTACGTCAGACTACAAATATAAAAAACAGAATCCTCAAATTCTCCATACTATACATGCAGTGTCTTTCCAGCAACATACTCACTTTTCACATAGTTAATATAATCTTCTTATACGCAGCTCAAGGCAGTCTATGCTAGCAAGCATCCACCCAGAACTTTTAGCCACATATTCTTCTTCTTCACGACAAAGTTTTTCTTTCAAGGACTCTGCAACCTCTGGAATGCTATAAACGTTGTACAATGCTTCATTTGCAGTCTTAAATGCCCACCGGATGATTTCTTCATCCAAACTTTGAGGCTTTTATAGGTACGCTATAGCCAAACATTATATTTTATGGGACCTTCGTCGATTTCTTCTGTTAATTGATTGATTATCCTTTGCTTAATGTGGTCCAGGTATGCACATATGTCTTTCGTATCAACAAAGTTATTTCCAATCTCATAATCTTTTAAAATGCCTTTGAATACTGATTATTTTAGGTAGAATCCATTCGATGTGGTATCGCCAATAGCTAGTACAGGGCGTTTTTTAGCTGCAGGAACTCTGCCTTTACAGTTCTTTCTATGTTTCTTCAGCTTGTCTCCTCGTTTTAAGAGGCGTTTGCCCTTAACACATTGTTGCATAACACAGGAAGGACCCTTAACAAAAGTATTTCTTTCATGCTTCCTTGCACTTTGGCTGTAGGCAAATATCTTGTCACACTAAAAATAATGAAGCTTTGAAGAAGTCGTCGATGACGATACTGCTTTAAGTGCTCCATCCGAAGAAGTCGATGACATTCCGGAAGAAGTGAATGGCGACACTGCTGTAAGTGACCCCTCCGAAGAAGACGAAGGTGCTGTCGGCGTCATGCCCGAAGAAGTCGATGGCAATACTGATGTAGACGACCCATATGAAGTAGTAGATGGTGTTTTCCACGTCATACTTGAAGAAATATATGGCGATGCTAATGTAGACATGCCGCTCGAAGAAGTCGATTGCACTGCTGGTACCACTCCCGAAGAAGTCGATGGCTTCGTCGGTACCATGTGCGATGGAGTCGATGGAACTTCCATAGATCCCATTAGCTTGGAATGTGTGAAGACGTCACAGATACCGAATAAGACTTTGACTCAGACGCGAAGCCACACAAGCTATCCGAGAAGATCCACCGTTCACGTCAGCCGCTGTCAAACTAACCTCTCAGCTGACCCCCCCCCCCCCTACTTATAATATACCCATATGCGTGACCTAGTAGGACATCATGGTGACATGGTGACCAATCACATCACGCCAATNCTACCCATATGCAAGCCCTATGACATCATGTTGACATTGGACCAACCATATTATGCCAATAAGACTTTGTGCGGACATCGACCAGCCAATCACAGAGTTGCTCGAGATTGCAGCTGGCCAATAGCATACAAGCAATTAGTATCGCACCTAGCATCGCAATTAGTGCCTCACTTAGCACTGAACTAAGCACCACACTTAGAACGACACACAACATAAATGACCCATAAAGACGCATAATGACCCAGAATGGCCCATAAATAGCACATAATGACCCATAATGACCCTCCTTTCATGAATAAAATATTTAACCCTTGTTGCGACGGGAAAAACTAAGATATTGTTGCACCAATTTTATATATATATATAGACACACACACACACACACAAGGGCATGCAACCAAATTAAGGTAAGAGNAATAGGGGGGGGGGGGAGCCAATAAACGAACTTAAGATAATACAGTTCGTGCCCCAAACAGTGCTACTATTTATATTTCCGAATCGAAGCGATATTCGAAGGTGCAAAAAATCCTAGTATTTTAAGTTGTATTAATCTTGAACCTTCAGAGGAAACGCCTATGTTCACACACCAAAAACCTGACCATAAAAAAAATTTAAAAAATTTGTCTAGTCCTCTAATATTATTATTTTTTAATTACAGAGTATGCGTTATAATGACAGAGCTAAATACCGGTTCTAAAATAGTCCCCAGCTCATTATACACCTGCAGAGATTCATACGCACGTTGGCAATGTTTCAGCCCAGGCATGCCAGTGTATCACATAGACATACGAACGATACATATTCGAAAGGTCAGAAGCGAGAGTTAAATCACCCATTATCGGTGTTTATTTTTGCGACAATCTTCGTGCATCTCTATCATACCCACAAAAAGTTATGAAACTTGCTAGCATACTTGCGCTCTATCAGCCCCTCGTGATGCCCCGACGATACAAAATCTCGTATAATGCAAGTATATAAGAAATAGATTCTGAAAAAAAAATTAAACTATTTATGTTTAGGTACATGAGGTTTATTACCCATGCAAAATCAAAATAATATCAGGCTGCAGGAGAGATTTCTCATGTCAGAAGGCCTACTGCAATCATCTGCAAAATTATGAAGATTTGGACACATCAGTTCAGACTCCCCATCGAAAACGGCACCACAGGCCCATTTTTCAACGATGATCTCTTCCACGGTGTCACATAAGAGGGGAACTTCAATGGATACAGCTCTCGTTTCATATCACGAGTACGCGTATAACATACTTTCTTTTGTACACACGTTTTCGCACAGGACGTCCACCTCAACACTAGCCCATTCAACACTTGGCCTCATCTCCCCAACACAACGGGACAAGTTCAATTCCCGGCAGGGTGGCTCCCAGATTCTCGCCCTTTCATTCCTCAAAAATATTTCTTCCTCAGTTCGTTTGTTTCTCAAACAAAACTCAGCCGACTTAAACAGCCCGAGAAAGGCATAACACTTAAGATTGAACCATATTCGCCTTAACGCACTTTATAGTTCGATTTTTCTTTAAAACAGACCCTTGCAATAGATTTTATATACCACTGAAATGTTAAGTTTTTCAGAAAAGCAGTAGGGTACGGTTTAATAAATTAAAAGAGCACAACCAAAGGCACATACATGTATATCCTACTTTTTCCATGCATTCAATCTTTGCATTTCTATGATAGTTGCAGATGATGGAGAGTACACAATAGTTTAATTCGATGAAACCCTTGTTCTTAAGTACACCGATGATTAAAGATGTGCAAGGCAATCAAATGTCTAAGGCTATCAACAAGTTCATTGGGGTCTTCAGGAATTATGTAGTCCGTGTTTTTGTCTTCACCACACTTTATTCAGCAAAGCCGGTGAGGAGATGTGTGAGGACGTCGAAAAAATCGCTACTGTTTTCACCGTCCACACTGTCTTGATTATCTTATCCATGACCCTTTACTTTTTCGCAACTCTTCGAGCCGGAACGAAATCTCATATACGCTGAAGAAACTTAGGAAAAGTATGAATCACTATAACCGGTTTTATTTACGGAATATTCTCACAACACACAGCAAACAGCATTGCTGTATTGACGTGGGAGCATGCCGTGCAAAAATAGCCTCCCATGAACCTTTATATGTATCGAAAAGGGAAATAATCGTTAAAATACTACTGCCGTTGATACCAAGCGCGATCGAAAAACATATTTTTGAATATTGACGAAAAAAATCTAATATTAAAAACCTTACTGCTGTATATAACAGATATCACGATCAGATTATTAATATATGATTGCAAATATGTTTGAAATCGGTTTTGAACCATGGCGATTACGTTCAAGCACATCCTCATGTTTTTTAATAATACCTTGCGCCCTACGGTGGAAACGAGCCGATACTTACACAATAAAAGTTCTCAACATCGCACCTCAGTCCTTTACCAGAGATAAATTAATTCTTTATTCCATTAAAATTACGGCAGCAGTAAATACTACCCCTATTCTTTATGCATAAATATTTACAAACTGTTCGGTGAACACTACGATAATCACAATTCCAGATAACCACGAAACATAGCGGTGGAGATCAGGCACCCTTTCTATAATGAGTATTTCGCACCGGGACAGGACCGAACACGCTCAATACTTCACACCGTCCTCTCGACAGCAGATGCACAGCTACCAGAGCGCGCGCCTCCCGTCAAGGCGAGCTAGGTTCGATTTCCGGCAGGGGTCGCACCTGTATTTTCGCGCATGTGGGAAACGTGATTGATGCCATTGCCAACAGTATCACCCGTGATGAACTTGGCGATGTCCGGCAGATTTTCTCGGGACACTTGACCTTTTTCACCGACCTAAACGTCCTCACCCATTTCAGCTACTAAACTCTCTCTCAACTCAAAACACACGGTGTTCCCTAAAAATGAAAGTACTTGTGTGGGTGGGTCGCCCACCACGATCTTTTCGTGCTTTAAAAAAATCGCTTGATATCAATATTATTCAACGCAGATCAGTGACAAAGAGTAAGCAACGTGTAGAAAATTTTTCATTTTATCGATTCAGCTGTTGGAAACGCAGTTCCACCCACCAGTTTTCCAGTGGAATATATCGCGGTCGTCCATAGGAATATTTTTACCAGTTAAATTCAGAGATAAAATACGGATGTGTTATATGTATTTAAAAAAAAGTGCGAGCACCCTGAGAAAATCTTCCTACTCTGTTCGCACCAGCAAGAACCCGGGGAAAACATAAAACCCAAAGAAACCGTCGCATATGCCTATGTACATATTATATGGTAATATAAAAATATATGCATATTATATGATGATATAACAGTATATGCATATTATATGGTAATATATAAATATGTGCATATTATATGAAAATATAAATATATATGCATATTCTATGGTAAAAAACATATGCCTAAAGCATAATATAATATAATATAAATACATGTTAGTTTATAAATTATATAATCAATTCATAGAAAATTGGAATATAATAAAAAAAATGTATAGCGTTTCTTATAATATAAACAAATACTCACACTTATTTTATACAATTAAAATGGAACACAGGCTTAAATAAAACAGCTATTGATCTGAATTTAACTACATAGAGAAAGTATTAAAATAAATATGTCCATTCTTTCAAATGGTACAGCACTTGCAACTAGAATAACATATATATATATATGTTCTCACATATATACATTTATGTATATGTTACACTACTTCTGACCAGTTTGCGATACTACTAGCGCTGTTAGTTCACGTTTCTTCCACCATAGCTCGATGTGACGCCATGTTCCAATTGTTCATGTTTACCGTGTTGCTGTCTCATGCACTTGTCAATGTACCCAAATTGTAAACTTTAGAATGTGTTTGCAGAAATAAAACGCCATAATTTCCCGGAATGTCCGCAACATTATCGTGTTTGTCATATGGGGCCGCGTGGTATGTGAATAAATGTAATCGGTACAAAGACGTTTTTGTTTTGATAGTGCATAACCGCGATAACATAAGTTTTTTATTTATAATACTCGTTTTTATCACGTTTCTAAACCAGCAATTCAATAACATGCAAATAAAAGAGTTATGTAAATAACCTCGTTTGGACCTAATGATCGTTGATTTTCCGCCACATGGAATAGCAAAAATTCGTAAAAACTACTAGTTACCATGATCAGTACCAATACAGCTCTAATAACTATGAATGGTACACGTTTCTAAACACTTAAATGATTTATTTTGTTTTCTGTTTTTAACGAACGTTAAATACACTAATTAGCAAATTTGTGAAATATCTACTTTTCTAACAATTTGACAAGTTTTACTTGATCGACGCATGGATTTTGTGTTACACGTAAGAAATGAAACTTAAAAAGGAGATGCAAACCCGGGCTAATATTTATCAAAGGGATATAACTTAAGCATTTCTGTAAATGTATAAATACTCTACGCCAAATCTTTAAAATGTGTGAAATAATGAAAATATTGGGCTAAACGTTATTTCCGTACAGTACAATTTTGGAATTCTATGTAAAAATTAATTTCTATTCTTCTCGTGGCGGTATCTGGGTAAACAACACTTTATATTTTGTGAACCAGAAATTTATGTTTCGTTTGAAATCGTACGTCTGCAGGTCAAAACTCTTTCATTTATGGTAGTCCATATGTTAGATGTTGCACCGGGAAATGTTGTTCACGTTGCACACGGCAGAAAACAGTCTTAGTACGGGGAGTCTTACACGTGTTGGGAGGCAACATTCCTCGTTGAGGCTGTATTCTTCAGACTTATAAACAGCTGCTCTTAATAATGTCAAACACAAGTACATTTTTATTATCTCTGACATATGGCAGTGTGCTGTACTGATATTTTTTACACTCCAAACAAAACGCTTGTTCATCTCAACGTCTTAAATAACATACTCCTATTAAGCGAATAGTTAAGCAGACCGCTATTTTATTCAGGCTATAGTTCGTCATGAAATATTGACGGTAGTTTTTAAAATCAAGCCAAAATCTGACCTTGTCAATTTATCTTAATGGGTTCGTTAATAATAAAAACCTTATTCAAAATTGTGGTCATACAAGTTAACACAAATTATATACATATTTTCCAAAGTCCCTATTGATATCAATAAAATAATGTAGCAAATGCACACATCAAGATAGTGTGCAATACTGCACACACTACAGTTTATTCCCCAATGTTTTTCACTCATGCCGAAAAACAAACTATTGTTCAACTATGGAACGAAATGGAGACCTTAATATAGTAACTGCAGTTATACGTAATGTTGCTCTGATGCGTTATCACTTCGACAATACGCCCTGCTCACTCAAACCTTATATGTGATAAATCCCACGAAAAAATTTGTCTGCTCGGATATGGTCTCGCAAAAATGTCTATCACATTTTAACTCTGTTTGTTGAGTGTGGCTGGTCATACGTCCACATTAGGCTGTTTGTTGTGTTAGTGCACTATCCTGCATAACATCAGATGTAGTATTTGTAGCTGATCTATACGTCTTTCCTTCAATTCTGGTTATTTTCAACTTGCGCTCGCCATCACGTCTGGTTAACGTCTAAATCTCCATATTAAGGTTGGAGTTGATGCATGATTTCCTAAAGTGGAACGTAGAGTTTCTGATGCTGCATGTAGCGCGAGGGATGTTAAACCCCTGACAGCGGTGTCTAATTGATGCTTTTCGGCTTCAGCCATTAGTATCTTGTACCTGCCGTGAAATGTTTGCCGACATGTGTTGTCGCCACTCACATTGTTCATCACACGTCTGTCTGTGCACATTGCATTCCTTCACAAGCTGAAGAGAGAGAGTGCAGTTGATGAAGTTTAATTTCACGCTCACGTTCTGCTCGCCTGTATTCATTTGACGTTTCGCATGCACATGCTACCGTGGCAAACAACTTATGTTACCCTAAAAACACCTGCAAAGATACGAAAAAAATGTCAGCATTTTCACTTAAACAGATAGGGACTTCAGGGAAACACGTATCTCCGTTTTTTGCCTATGTGATTGTAGAGCAACGCAGACTTCGGATCTGCATATTGCGGAATCTTTTCAGATTTTCGTGGAGACCCGGAATTTTCGTGGATTAATTGGAGGACAAGTTAAACCTCATTCACGTGTACATATGTGTCTAGTTTGTTAGACACGGCCGGAACGACTTCCAACCAATAACTAACCTGCAAAGAAGATAAGAACTGAATTCCGTGTTACCTGTTCTATGGTTAAACTGGAGTAACAGTCAATTAATACTAACTGATGCACGAATGCACAAATGATTGTGTAGTCTTAGCTTATTGCAGAATAAATCCGCGAAGTTTACGAGTCTCTAGTTATTCGATGTAATACATATAAGGTTTAGAGACAATCAGGAGCACGCTAGTATATTTCACCTGCTTTGCTCAGAAGGCTGCGGTACATACACGCATAGAGCATTCCTTCAGATGTTAACGATTTTTCATTTATAAATTCCGAAATTCTGTAGTCCATCCGAAGTTACCACGCAAAAGATTAAAACCTTATACTGATCTTATAAATGCCATGTTCCGGTCTCTAGGACCCACAGTTCACTCAGTTGTTAGGCACTACCACTGGGGTCCTTGGCTCGATCTCAAGCCCCGGTGTCCAGCAGTTTTACGAACGGGGGTTTTCATGTGCGTAGTGTGGTGGACGCAGAATAGTGCGGGTACAGAACAGGTAGATAAACATAATCGAAATGGCGAGGCTCTGAAAACCGACCTTTGGTCTGACTGGCTGTTGCACATTGCATAAGATTTCCAATTTTTATGTTACTATTGGTGGAGTTAGTCTCCAGGCGTTACTTGTTAGTGTTGGCCATGTACTGTATGCCTTATGTGGGACGTATGGTTGGAGTTCGCGATAAAAACCACCGTTTAGCTTTTGTTTTATTAAATATTTTGTGGTGTGGGGGTTTTCTCGGGGCACTCCGGTTTTCACTCTGTCTCCATTTTACTATTCTTCTGCTTCTGTCTGGCCGGAATGGTAGGTTCCACTCTCGGACAGCAGAGCAGGCTCCAATTAACGCCAGCCTCCTCTCGTCCATATTGCTAACCCTGCCTGAATACGGAAGCAACCGCAAAGGGAATATGGGTCATAGTGCACATACCAACTGCGCGGTAATTACTATCCTTTTTCAAATGTTAGACTGCTTTATTTTCGCAGTAGTACTATCAGGACAAACGTGGTTACCATATGAGGTTGCAAAACTGTTTATGCAAGAGTTTTGAGATTTTTGTACACTTCCTCTAACCTAGTTTTAATGCAACGAAAATACATTCGAGTGTGTCGAAGAAATTTATTCATATAATATGGCAGGTCTGTTTAAAGAAACTGTAACACGTTCATCATTACTGACCATGCGATTTTGACAGTTGTATTGGCGATGAATGAATCAGTGTTGGGGGCATACGTAGAAGACGAAAATCGGCCTACCTGGTCTTTAGTCTACGGGAACAACTTGCAGATGAACATTTTACATGTCGGAGCATCTCATTATATGTCCTGTAGTTCAGCTTGACTTTAACACTGACGACCCGTCGGATAACACTGATCGAGACGGCAGGTGCGAACTCTTCACACTCTGACATCCATTTTGTAGATGATTAATGATGTCTTCTGTTCTCTATGATCTTATGTCGGTGTGATTTATGAGAGACTATATATAGACTATTCACGGTTAAGTGAACACATTTGAAAGTCCTGATTCAGAATTACNGTGTGATTTATGAGAGACTATATATAGACTATTCACGGTTAAGTGAACACATTTGAAAGTCCTGATTCAGAATTACTTTTCTCATTGTTTTGTATCCTTCCGCCATATGGAATATTGACCATTTCATGGACTCCAACACTTTATTCACGCGTCTGTCAAGTGAAATTATGGAAAGTTTTAAAGACCTAAATATATTACAAATATGCACATTCATACACTAATGTATATAAAGGTAAAATACACCAACATGTTATGCCATAAAATTAAACATTACCCTTGCAATAAAACGTCAAGACTTGGAAATATTTTACTAATTCGCTGCCAACTTAACTGGGAGCCTGCGTGCCAGTATGCATGGCAGTATATATAACGTTAACGTACAGTGACTTTTTTCACTTTATCATTAGTATCCTTTCGTTAGCAAAGCGGTGTACTCAAGTCTTCACGAATTCAGAACTTACTTGTTTCGAAAAATTGCTATCTCCATGTGACCGGAAAGATGAAGCAAACTCATAACCTACTAAACAACTGAAATTTCCCATTTTATTCCAGCCAAAGAAACGGAATGGTCAATCCGTTATTGCTAGTGGTCGTATCACAAACCCAGAGATATTAACATATGTAATCATAATTTCTTCAGCTTATGACGTTTAATTTTTTTTTTTTACAAGTTTCACGCAACATTTTCAAAATATTAAAAAATAAATGCACTTTGAAAATTATAGCCAGCTGCTTTCGGGCTAGAGAGGGCTTCACTTTCTTTACAAATATATATATATATATATATTTATATACTGAGTATACTCATACAAGTTCGCCGACACTGCGATACATGGCTGCATACATTCGGTGTGCTAGCTTGCCCAAGAACTTACTGACTATTGTAGTAAAATAATTCTGCTAAATTATATGGAAAATGATATCGCTATTCTACTTGGGGAAGAGGCATGAATTCCATGAACTTAATTTACAAGCATTTCAGGATTGCTCTCTTTAGAACAAGCCGTCAATCGGTATTGCCAAAATGAATTGTCAGTAGAAATATACCTTAAAATACTTTTAATTCGTTGTTTCACAATAGAATGATTTCAGTACCGTTGTTCATCACAACAGGTGAATCAGAATGTAAACTGAAGGCACGAAAACAACGATTTAGTGTAAAACTTAATTTAAATGTCAGATACAGCTTTTGTTTATTGGCCTACTTTCCAAAGGGAAGATAGGCTTATGTCTGTCTGGAATGTATGTTCCACCTTAATAACATTTTAACCCATCAACAGAATTTAATAAAACTAGGTGTTCATAAAATATTTAGTAGGATGTCATAATTTTAAATTTTAGATGACGCCGGGTACTTATTTTCAAAATGACGACAATCTATTAAATTTATGTCACTATATTAAATCTCAGGAACCAATTAAAGCCTTGTATTTAGAAAGCGATAATGTCATTAATACGTAATTTTGGAAGATAGCGCAAATTGAATAAATAAAACTTTTCCATTATACCTCGGGAACCATTTAACCGATATAACCCACATTAGGTACGTTCACAGTGCATGATGTAAGCACTGAATTACGAAAAATATAATTTTATTGGTCGGCGACTTTGTAAGATCGTGCAAATTGAAACAAATTAAGCTTCTACATTATATCATGAGAACAATTTCACAGATTTAAACCTAATTTGGTATATTGGCAGTGCATTATATAGTCAGAGAATTTAGAAACAAAAAACGGCATTAATACATAATTTTGGGAATATAGCACAAATTGGATAAATAAAACTTTTCCATTACATCTCGGAAACCATTTTAACGATTTAAAGTAAATGTGGTACTTTTAAAGCGCATGATGTAAGCAATGAATAGTGATAAAGTTAATTACCGGCCATTTTGAAGGATAGTGCAACATGAAAAAATGTAAGGTTTTCATAATATAACTCGGTAACTACACAATCGATTCCTGCCAAATTTGGCATACATGTTGGCCATGTTCATATATGCAATTTAAATGGATAAGGCATTTATTATCAAATTGCCTTTATATAAATATTTTAGTTTTATTTGCAATATCTACCATACGGTTTGTCCAATTTCGACGAAACTTGCTATACTGAAATTATTTACAAGAATCAAGTGTGTCACTACATCACATATTTTGTAAGCCATTATGTAAGATAGCACCACATGAACATAAAGATTGTCGTTATATCTCGGAAAAGAATCAACCAATTCCTACCAAATATGACACTCAAGTAAGTTAATACTGTGGTATGTCATGTAAACTGACATGTTTTAGTAAGTCAGTCTATTATTTTTTAAATGGTAGGCATATAAACGATTTAGAATACTATGCTTTATCTACAAAACCATGCGATAAATTTAAACTTAACGTTGTATGCTGGCAGTATAAATTAGAAACATCAAATTGGTCCACCCAGAGCCTGTTTTGTCCCCCATTTTGTAAGATAGTGCCACATGAATAAGAAAAGGTTTGTCATATCGAGAAAACAATAAAATTCCTTAAAAATGTGGCAAACAAGTAATACTGGAGTAGGCCATATAAATTGATAGGCAATGTTTGAAGAAGGCCAGGTGCTCATTTTCAAAATACCCCCTATATAAAAATTAAAGTATAACATGATATATCTACGGAACAACGTAACCAATTTCAACCTAACTTTGTATTCTGGCAGTATATATGTAAGCATCAAATGGGCGGATACATTAACTCATTTGATTGCCATTTTGGAAGATAGGACCACATGAAAAATTTAGTTTTCCTGTCCTATCTCGGGAAACTTTTAACTGATGATACCCACCGAATTGAGGCCTAAAGTTATTTATGCTTTTGTAGACGATTTTATTTTACAAGGCATAAGGAGGTATTCACATATTTTCAAAATCACATCAATGTAAATATTTTATGTATGTATGCCTCATGACACAAACAATTTCAACCGACTTAATATGGTTGGTAGATAGTTGATCTTAACGTCTCGTCGACAGCGAGGTCATTAGAGACGGTGCAAGTTGCGCAGGGAAGAGCGATTGGAAAAATAATGGGAAGGAATAGGCTATGACCTTTGTTAGGGACCGAACCAAAATTCGCCTGGAGTGATTTCGGGAAACCATGTAAATCGAAATCAGAATGGCCGGGCCGGGAATCGAACCCAAGTCCTCTTGAATGTGATTTCAATGAGCTACCACTGCACCAGCTTGCTCGATCCGACGTAATTTGTAACAGTGTATATATATACACATACATATATAGGGACAGAGTGTCTGTTCAACGTCTCTGTACAAAGTGTCTGTTCAATCCGTCCGCCATCGTCGGCCACACATGCGGTGCAGTGCTGAAGCATGTTGCGACGCACATGTGCAAGGTTTCCAGTGTAATGAGCTCATACCTCGTGTCAAGGGGCGTGGCATACACCATCGATTTGATGTGCGCCATAACCATAAGTCAGGTGGTGTGATGTCAGGTGAACGTGGTGGCCATACTATGGGCCCTCCCCAACCTATCCATTGGTTCGGGAAGTGTATGTCGAGGTGCCGGCGAACGGCAATGGCGAAATGAGGCGGGGCCCCGTCCCGCTGAAACCACATCGCCTCACAAGAATCAAAAGTAATTTCCTCCAAGTATTCCGGTAACATGTCTTGCAGGAACTGTAGATACGTAGCACCTCCGAGACTGTGACCGTGCGGTACTGAGCGGTGTTATCAGGCACGCAGACCTGTGCACAGATTCGTTACAATGCCACGTTATCAAGGTTGCATACCCGCCCCTGCACATTGCCACTGCCATTAGCAGGTTAACTATGGACGTTAGACTACTGGCTCCTTGATGAAATGTGCTCCATATTTGTACTTATATACCCCACTTTGGTGTTTATTATCATTTGTTCGCGAACATCCGGTGAATATATATAATATAATATTATATATATTATTATATTATATATATGGAGTATTCCAACAAATCTCCGTTTTGTTCTTCAGTAATGAAGATACCACCACATGAGAAAATTGAGCTTTATTTGTCATATGTCCAGGACTCATCAGTCGATTCCCAACGAAATTTTCACACTAGTAGTCCTACAGTAGGCCATGTTTAAAGTGTGTCTGCAATATAAATAATTAATATAAGTTTACCTTATCTATTAAATAATTTGACGTATTTCAATATCTATTAGAAGCGTCAGATATACAGAGCATGTTTTAGCTTTTTTTCTGCGACAGCACCAAATGAGAAACTAAAGCCGTTATGCCACATCTCGTGAACCGGTTAAGCTCTTTCCACTTAGTTCTGCACACAAGTAGTATTACGGTAGGCCATGAAAACTTACATGAGTTAAGTGACTCACGCACTTATTTTCAAAATTATGTTACCTGTAAATATTTAAAGTTGATAATACTAGTCTATGAAAATGTAGACTGCTTACTATCGAAGTTGATGTTACGAATCCTACCTGCGTGATATAGTTGATTGCATGACAGCTTACTGTATGAGGTGTTCTGTTTTCAAGTCCCAGGTAAGGAACGGGTGTATTTGTAACTGTCTCATTAGTATTTCATTTGTTTCTGGTTGTATCTCTAGTGATAATAGCTATCTACGAGACGTCAATACACACAAGCCACCTAACCTTTTAGTAACCTCATTAAAATTATTTGCATCTGTGTGAAGGAAAAAATATTATATTGATAACTTCTTGTTGATACACAAAATTCTTGTGTGTGTGAGTAAGATTCTTTATTTGCCATGACCATAAAACCACAGTGTGTTTTGTTCGCATTTTACGTTAATACGTTACATGTCCACTGCTATCATGAAATTATTTCTCGCCACATGATAGTGCCGAGGACAAGAGGCTATTAAAGTTATCGAATAACTGCTTATTTTGATGGATTGCGCATGCAGTTGCGGGACGTCATATTATCTTGTCCTTGTATAGCCTGATAACAACAACGTGCACGGAATGTGAAGGCGGACCTTGAATATCTTCACACTGATGAATATAGTGCAAAGCAATTGACACTTAAAAATCGCCGGCTGCAGTGATATTCACCGAGACATTTCACTTTCTCATAATCAAGTTTCTTTCTCATTCAACATATATTTTTCTCCTCAAGTACCGGGTAGTTACACAACATAAATATATATATGATGATAAAAAAATAAAAATTCTCCTTATATATTGTACAGCAATTAAATAGCCTTCGATATTTTACCAGGTTTGTTTGTCACAAAAACATCAGCGGCAGGCAAGACCCGCTGAATGATAACAACTTAGACGAACCTGCATTAAACATTTTGTTAAAAAATGACGCAATTTTTATAAAACAACATCCTTTCACGCCAACCAACCAACGGAAGTCGCCACTGAAATATAGATGACAGTACACACAGGTGATACGACTTCCGGCGTCATCATGTACGTTATTCGTGACCTCGATATCTGCTTGGATGCGCGATGTTACGAGTTGTGGTCAGGCGCTTACCTGAGTGGACTGCCCGGACACAGCTTCTCTTATTTATCCAGGACACGTGTCGTGGTCGCTGAAATTAGTACTAGAATCGCAAACCACAGAACCCCCTCCACCGGCCAGTAAACGGGGGCAACGCAGCCGATATAGGGCAGTGTAGTCCGTGGGCGGTGTCTTCTGTCATCGGGCCATTGTAACGAGAAGACCACTGAAGATGGGTGTGTCCGGCCATCAACTTGTGCCATCTTAATCAGCCTCCGGAATCATGAATAAGGTAGGGACTCTCCAATTAGGCTTTGATCAGTATGTGGCTGATTAAATCTTTATAAAATAATATCATTTAATATTTCAGTATATATGTATAGTTCCCCCGGTTCATATTCAATCAAATTTATATTTAAATTATATTGTACAAACTTAGTGTTCATCACATAACTCTTATCAAAAACTTGTTACGCCCCTATATCCTCGTAAGTTACCAAAATCATAACAATGGTTAAGGCTTGGTTCCTCCCTACCCTCTGGCTGCCTTGCATCAGCTTATCTACTATCCGCCCCCATTTAAATAAATTCGCTACCCAGCCACGCTAATTTCCGTATTAATAATAACAAAATTTCAGCCACGTCCATGTTTAACATTAAAACTTTTAGCAATTTAAATAGCTGTATAATTATAATAATTTCATAATATCTACTTTCTAAATTTATTAGCTTTAAAAAAATGTATTACTTTTAACAGCCCAATATCTATACTTACAAAGCAATTATTTAAAACCTAAATAACCCACGTCATTAAAATTTTTAAAATTTTAGTATGAACTGCAAGTTCCTAGTTGCATATATTTACCTCCCAGTACCATTAAAGTAATTAAAATGAAGATATAGATCACCTTTGTGCGCTGGATGTAGTTATTTGAAATGAAACTATTACTGTGATAGTTATTCATAATTACGTGACAATTTCCATTAAATAACTTTAAAATCATGCTAATTAAATAAATTCCATACCAGACATAATAATTTGGTAAAATATTATTGTGCTCAGATAAAAGCACAGGAATTATATTATGCTCTTCCATCAGTCAACATATATTTCTGGAAAATGCATAGAAATAAGATATGCCAGTCAACTATGAAATTTTTGTACGCTGATAGAAAGCCCGTATTACATAATAAGTTGCCTTATTAAAGGACGAGTAGTAGCCGCTACATGTCATGCGACACGACCCAGTTGGAAGGTGCCGAGACAACACACTCCCGCATCAGCACTTCCCCGTGGCTTGAACGCCGCTGTGTTGCGAAAAAGCGTCCCAGCGCGCGCCATGCAAATGTTTCCTCTGGCTGACTTTAAACTTTAATTGTGTTGTTCTAGTTTTAAGTTCCTCATACTCCCAATATTCTCATACACTTCCCACAATCCATTGGCATACGAACACGGGGCAGAATGAATTCCGTTGGGTACACGCATTATTGTGATTCATGGACTTAGCCCATTACCCGGGGCTTTCAGATGTGCTGAATTGCACACCAGTCCTGAAGTGGATGTGCGAACTGCTAAACCTGATGTGAGAAGGCGAGTGTGGAAATACTATATCAAAATAAATAGATACTATTACCATAAATTGACAAATTTACATTTATCTGTAAATGTCATGTAGTCGTAGAGTTAGAACTTTTATATATTAAACAGAATAATAATGAACACAGAGTGCATTGTAATAAAATTAAACGCTACCTTTGGTCTCGGTCTGTCATAATTCCACTCCTTAGGCAGTAGTGGGTAGAAAAATTAGACGGCTCACAAGCCAGATATTACAAATACTCACTGACTGAAAAAGGACACACACATTTAACTCAGACCTTCTCTACAGTTCCATTTCCCTTACAGTTACTAACACCGCAGGTTTCTCCTTCAACGAGGAAACAAATTTTATAGTTTAATCTTGCATTATTTAAGTTTCACTCTGTATTTTTCTTTTCTCAATAATTCATACAGGTTTTAACTATATATACATACATATATATACACACATATATATATAGGTGTGTGAATATCTATAATCAAATAAGATACTTATCATTAAAAAGCAAAACTTAAAAAGCATATTTTTCATGTATTTCCTCCCTTTAATGTTAATATTATTTGTAAATCACTTTAAATGAAGCACGTATCATTAAAATTATTATGTAAGGCACATTATGGACACTAGTATTCAATAACAAACTCTTAATTATTAGTTACAATTTACAGCTTTATCATGGTTTTCAATGTTTTATTATAAAATGTAATATATAATACATTAAAAAATCTCTTTCATCCCTTAATTTGCCGTAAGGTGTATTGACAACATTTTATACTACACTAGGTCTAATATAATATCTCCCAAATTTGTATCGCCTGTAATTTCAGGCTTAGCAAATTTTCTGTCTCAAATCAACCGTTCATAAACCCAAAATTACTCAACTAAAATTTAGAAATATCTCTATAAAATTTACTAAGTGATGGTTTTTCATAATAACATTTATCTGAATACGAGAGTCCCTGTTAAACCTATTGACTTCTATATTTGCTACCCGCTTCATGGCTGGGTGGTCCCAATGCCATCAGGTCAAGTTGACGAAAACGGCTTCTCTTTGAACGTAATGTTTGGCAACTGCGCCAGAAAAACCCTTTACCTAATATCACAAACTTTATTTTAAATTGTACAAGAACTGTGCAATGGAGCAACAATAATGTTTGTTGTTGTTTTCGCTGTAGGGACACTTGCGACAGCTTCACTTCTTTATACGTGGGCATTCTCTGACGCCGATGTCGAAAGGCAATGCTGNGCGAAAACGGCTTCTCTTTGAACGTAATGTTTGGCAACTGCGCCAGAAAAACCCTTTACCTAATATCACAAACTTTATTTTAAATTGTACAAGAACTGTGCAATGGAGCAACAATAATGTTTGTTGTTGTTTTTGCTGTAGGGACACTTGCGACAGCTTCACTTCTTTATACGTGGGCATTCTCTGACGCCGATGTCGAAAGGCAATGCTGGAAGGACTAATGTCACCACACTGAGTACACAAAAAAGAGCGGTATTGACCTCAGCCGGGGCCAGTTACTGCCGTACCACCGCCATCCAGTACACACTTCATAAAATACGCTGTTTTTCACCTAGGTGTATCTATATCGCTAGCCTCAAGTCACTCAGCAACGGCCGTGAATAAGTTCCACTAACTGAGCAAGAGGCTTATTTTCAGTGTTATTGCTTAGCAGTTTATTGATACTTGTCAAGAACCAGAATTATTTGATTAATTGAAATTTATTTTAAAGTAACTGAGCAATTTAACTATTTGTTGAATTGTTAATACGAATACTCGAGGGTTTTTAATTGGGCCCATATTAAAGTCATTTATAAATTTCATTGCTTTTATTTTGTAAGCTCTCCTAGTATTTAGATCCGACTATGTCTCTCAAAAACAAATGCTACATAAAAAGAGTAACAGAAGAAACGCTGTACTGTGTCGAATATCAGACGGTTTAAAGTGTGAAATTTAATGTATGTATAAATATGCCACACTAGAACGTGAGCAGCTTGAAATTTTTTAGACTTGCGTTAATAATTGTTTAAATTAAAGCATTTCGTGAGATTTCCGCGTGTTAAATGCACACGACGTTTTGTTGTATTTCGTGTAGTTTTCGTCTGNAAGAAACGCTGTACTGTGTCGAATATCAGACGGTTTAAAGTGTGAAATTTAATGTATGTATAAATATGCCACACTAGAACGTGAGCAGCTTGAAATTTTTTAGACTTGCGTTAATAATTGTTCAAATTAAAGCATTTCGTGAGATTTCCGCGTGTTAAATGCACACGACGTTTTGTTGTATTTCGTGTAGTTTTCGTCTNAAATTAAAGCATTTCGTGAGATTTCCGCGTGTTAAATGCACACGACGTTTTGTTGTATTTCGTGTAGTTTTCGTCTGTCTATAGTAAACTGCTGTAGTTACAGATTCCTCTTTTAGTGCGTGAATATGCACGAGAAAGCTGTATTCTGATTGTATATTAGTCTTCAACAATGAGGCAGATTTTACCATACGCCCACTTCATCGCAGCCGTACACTCGATTTATGGCAAAATCAGACAAACGTATATAAGTTGTATAGGAAAGGACTGCATGTAACTCTTACTCCGCAATGTGTGTCCTGCTGGTTATCAGCGTGAGAGAATATATGAGACGTCGATGCAGCCCAAATTATAACGTTTCTTGTAAGAACAAAAAACAATTAACCCTGCGGAATTGTTTTCACTTCATATGGTCGAAGCTATTTCGACCATTTTTTTTACACACTGTAGGTTGGTACAGTAATTGCGCCATATATTATCGTAGATAGGGCTACAGAGCGGAGGTACATAATGCCCTTGAATATAGAAGCGAAGCTACAACTACACAACGTATCGCCAAGTAAAGTCACACGNAGCGGAGGTACATAATGCCCTTGAATATAGAAGCGAAGCTACAACTACACAACGTATCGCCAAGTAAAGTCACACACGCGCCAGAAAAAACGGCCTAACCTGCTGGCGACACGGAGGGGCATCACGTGCAAATGAGTGCACAGAAGTCAACATGCTTGATGGCAGTACAACCACTGGAATCTTTCACAGAACACANCATCACGTGCAAATGAGTGCACAGAAGTCAACATGCTTGATGGCAGTACAACCACTGGAATCTTTCACAGAACACAATAGCTAATCAGAAAGAAGGACGTTTCACAGAGCCTCGCGTGGCCAAATACATTAAATACATATACCGGAAAAGCTATTTATTTATCAAGACGAGGTTGGTAAACCTTTTTCAGTGGCGCATTCCCAGATGAGTCTGCGTTAAAACATGCGTAGAATTCAGATACCGAACGGTTTTATAAAGCAATCGTCTGATATATTTGTAATTCGGTTAGTAGTTCTATAACGTAAGAAAGCGTTGAGAAGAGATGCTGCTTCACACAGGTGTCGCAACGTTCACTAATAAAAAATTTGTTTTCAATATGTCTTCCTAGTTTACCGTATTAGGATGTTAAGTAACTGGCGCGACGCAATAGAAGACAAACTTAGAAGTTCTGCATCGTCATGTTTCTTCTGTGAACATCTCTAGTCTGTGCTGGAGTCTCGTCAGCCCTACACCAAAGTCTTCATACGGCTCTACAGGAAAAAATATCGACAGATGTAAAGTATAATCATACGCACCATAGCAGGGTTTCTTTCTCGTCCTGTACATACATATCAGAAAATGTTTCTGTACTGTATAGTGGAGTCTAAGTGTGCCTGGTGTAAGCTTATATCACGTATGATGTTAAGTACCCGCACATCTGGTGGGAGAATTTTGCTTCAGCGAGCAACAAACACGCGTTTTGAAAACAATCTATCAGGCTTGTCACAAAAATAAACGGTTCTTACAATAATAACACTCGTTTCAGACAAATCGGGATTGCAACTTTTTNATCAGGCTTGTCACAAAAATAAACGGTTCTTACAATAATAACACTCGTTTCAGACAAATCGGGATTGCAACTTTTTATAATGCAATACCTTCTCCTGAAGCCTTTAGTTTAGCCAATTACAACATTTCAGACAGCTGCGTATATGGTAACATACGTACTGAATTAACTTGAAACTTTAAGTGCACACTTCTCTCAACTTATTTGCAGATGATACCGCTATAACATCCTAGGACTACTGCTTAAATACCCACGCTAACACGCTACACGAAGAAAACATTACATGTATGTTCGGAGCCTTGCACGTAGAGACGATGGGATGCATGAGGTGTGTGCCCATGTCACCCTTAATGCTTCTGCGCCATCAGCATGCCGAGTAATACCAAGTATATGGCACTCTTTAATTATTCGTTGCACAGAGCCAATTTCCAGGTCTCAGATAACACTTTGCCTGTATCTGAAAACATTTGGTGCACACATGCGTGTTTTTTCCGCTTTGAAAGCAGTGTCAGTCAACATACATTCGTGAAGGCTGTCGTTAAGGTGGTCACTTGTTTTCGCGCTTGAGATCAAAAAGCGCGGGAGCAATATAGGTGCCATTTTCACACGTATCAAGTGCGCTATCGCCACTACGCGCAAGGCTCTGAACTGACATGCAGTGTTCTCGTCTTTTTACGTGTTCCTATAGGTTTTTGCGCTATCGTTTTATTAGTGGAAGGTCTGCATCGAAGTTCGATACAGGCTCCATACAGTGTGTCAGTGTTTGAAGATGGTCTCTGATAAATCACTGCCGTGTCGCACCACACATTCCACCACTCGACGTTGGATGTGCGTTGCCCTACTTTAACAAATCACCAGAGGATGGTGTAGGTAGCAAATGTTACTTGCCGTCTTTCAAGTCACCGATGGTGATAGGTTTTGCTTGAAAAACGTCTCGTTTGAGGTAACCCAGTAAGAGTAAATCCACATACGGCAAGTCCAGGAAATGGGACGGGCAATGGATGCTACCAAATCGCGAAAACACTTATGAGAGAAGGTCTTCTGCAAACTTAACACAAATTCTTGCTGGGAGAAGTAGTGTACCGTTGTTAAGTAACGCTGGCTGTTGACAGTCACAGCCTGACAGTAATTGTTCTCGAAAAACAAGGCCCGATGTTTTCAAACGCAGCGTCACGGCACAGAATGACACGAGAACTATGAAAGGGCCTTGTGCGCAATTGGTGCTGGTAAGCAGCAATCCGGTAACATATGTTCTGCTTGTTTTCAGAGCCACGTAATCAGACATAATCAGTGTGTCTAACATTTGTGAGTCTTGACAAAGGGCACGACGCAAGGCCGTGCAAAACCGTTCGCCTTCCAGCACTTGCTGGGGCCTATTTCTCCATGCACGATTTGTAGTTAACAAGAATGACAGTGGAAGTCCAGGGGCAAAATGTGCATGAATAATTGATATGACATGCTCAAAACCATAGCATGTCGCCGAAAAGATCGTTATGGGCTTTGCGTGATCGCACATTGTCAGAAAAATTGTCCGTAAGAATACGGAAAGTACCGGTTACAAATTATCCAGACATCTTCCTGAAATTACGGCCTCTTCGGTTTTTTTTCAAGAACGCTCTCTCCGTAAATTTCACATAAATCTCCGTTAATTCACAGAACGTGTTCATAAACTTGCAAGTTTTTTTTAAACTAGTCTTTATAAAAAGGTGTAACAAAAAAAAGTTTTACTTTCGTTATGTGGGCGTTTCACAGTGTATAAAAATGATTATATAGTGTTTAAAAATTTTGTCCGGTAGCAGGATTTCAACTTGAAAAAAAAATTAACTGTTATTTCAACATCTTATCCACTCACCTACCATACTTTTAATAGTACTGATGTTGTAAATATGTAATTCATACAGAATGATGTAAGTACTGCTTTTAGTTTCTAGTTACGTGAGAGTATTTACGAGTTTGTTTTTCAATTTCTGGTTTACAAACGGGGGTAAGAGAGAGAGAGAGAGAGAGAAGATCTTTTTTCGTAATTTATTTCACTGTGTATAAAAGAGAAATTAAACAAAGTTTTATTATTTTGTCCTGTAGTGGGATTCTAACACGAATCGAAAAACTAACACTCAATAACTGCAACCACTCACCTACCAAATTTTTACAAGAAGTAGCACGTTTCGTAACTATGGATTTTATACGAGAGCTACGAAAGCGCTTCTCTTTAGTTTCAAGTCGTGTAAATACGCTAGTTTTTTTTTTTTTTTTGCTGCTTATAAAAGACGTTACGAAAAAATAGTTAATTTTCGTCGTGTGCATATTTCACTGCATATACACAAGGTTTAGTCTTGTAGCGGAATTTGAAAAATAATCAACGGAATGCCACTCCACGAGTGGTTCGCCACTCACCTACTGCTTTTTACACGAAGTAGTATTGTGTAGATGGTTTTTATACGCTTCAGATATCATCGGCATTGTTCGTGTCTCAAAGTCGGAGTCACAAGAATACGAAGAGCTTCCGTATTTTATATTTACGGAGTTCATTTCCGTTATTCGTGATCATGGAGTGTTTTTCCGTAAATTGACTCTACACCTCCGCAAAAGTTTCCGTATATCTACAGAAATTTCTAGCAGTGCAGCAAGAGCACGGCGAATTATTGCCGGTGTTCACGCCATCCTTCGGCTCCGACCTGGTTCGCCATTGCAGACGCATGCCCAAGGCGTGGACCACCTCGTAATGCCGCCGGCGCGGCGTCTGACGCANATCAGGCTTGTCACAAAAATAAACGGTTCTTACAATAATAACACTCGTTTCAGACAAATCGGGATTGCAACTTTTGTAATGCAATACCTTCTCCTGAAGCCTTTAGTTTAGTCAATTACAACATTTCAGACAGCTGCGTATATGGTAACATACGTGCTGAATTAACTTGAAACTTTAAGTGCCCACTTCTCTCAACTTATTTGCAGATGATACCGCTATAACATCCTAGGACTACTGCTTAAATACCCACGCTAACACGCTACACGAAGAAAACATTACATGTATGTTCGGAGCCTTGCACGTAGAGACGATGGGATGCATGAGGTGTGTGCCCATGTCACCCTTAATGCTTCTGCGCCATGAGCATGCCGAGTAATACCAAGTATATGGCACTCTTTAATTATTCGTTGCACAGAGCCAATTTCCAGGTCTCAGATAACACTTTGCCTGTATCTGAAAACATTTGGTGCACACATGCGTGTTTTTTCCGCTTTGAAAGCAGGGTCAGTCAACATACATTCGTGAAGGCTGTCGTTAAGGCGGTCACTTGTTTTCGCGCTTGAGATCAAAAAGCGCGGGAGCAATATAGGTGACATTTTCACACGTATCAAGTGCGCTATCGCCACTACGCGCAAGGCTCTGAACTGGCATGCAGTGTTCTCGTCTTTTTACGTGTTCCTATAGGTTTTTGCGCTATCGTTTTATTAGTGGAAGGTCTGTATCGAAGTTCGATACAGGCTCCATACAGTCTGTCAGTGTTTGAAGATGGTCTCTGATAAATCACTGCCGTGTCGCACCACACATTCCACCACTCGACGTTGGATGTGCATTGCCCTACTTTAACAAATCACCAGAGGATGGTGTAGGTAGCAAATGTTACTTGCCGTCCTTCAAGTCACCGATGGTGATAGGTTTTGCTTGGAAAACGTCTCGTTTGAGGTACCCCAGTAAGAGTAAATCCACATACGGCAGGTCCAGGAAATGGGACGGGCAATGGATGCTACCAAATCGCGAAAACACTTATGAGAGAAGGTCTTCTGCAAACTTANGTCCAGGAAATGGGACGGGCAATGGATGCTACCAAATCGCGAAAACACTTATGAGAGAAGGTCTTCTGCAAACTTAACACAAATTCTTGCTGGGAGAAGTAGTGTACCGTTGTTAAGTAACGCTGGCTGTTGACAGTCACAGCCTGACAGTAATTGTTCTCGAAAAGCAAGGCCCGATGTTTTCAAACGCAGCGTCACGGCACAGAATGACACGAGAACTATGAAAGGGCCTTGTGCGCAATTGGTGCTGGTAAGCAGCAATCCGGTAACATATGTTCTGCTTGTTTTCAGAGCCACGTAATCAGACATAATCAGTGTGTCTAACATTTGTGAGTCTTGACAAAGGGCACGACGCAAGGCCGTGCAAAACCGTTCGCCTTCCAGCACTTGCTGGGGCCTATTTCTCCATGCACGATTTGTAGTTAACAAGAATGACAGTGGAAGTCCAGGGGCAAAATGTGCATGAATAATTGATATGACATGCTCAAAACCATAGCNGTTAACAAGAATGACAGTGGAAGTCCAGGGGCAAAATGTGCATGAATAATTGATATGACATGCTCAAAACCATAGCATGTCGCCGAAAAGATCGTTATGGGCTTTGCGTGATCGCACACTGTCAGAAAAATTGTCCGTAAGAATACGGAAAGTACCGGTTACAAATTATCCAGACATCTTCCTGAAATTACGGCCTCTTCGGTTTTTTTTTTCAAGAACGCTCTCTCCGTAAATTTCACATAAATCTCCGTTAATTCACAGAACGTGTTCATAAACTTGCAAGTTTTTTTTTTAAAACTAGTCTTTATAAAAAGGTGTAACAAAAAAAAGTTTTACTTTCGTTATGTGGGCGTTTCACAGTGTATAAAAATGATTATATAGTGTTTAAAAATTTTGTCCGGTAGCAGGATTTCAACTCGAAAAAAAAATTAACTGTTATTTCAACACCTTATCCACTCACCTACCATACTTTTAATAGTACTGATGTTGTAAATATGTAATTCATACAGAATGATGTAAGTACTGCTTTTAGTTTCTAGTTACGTGAGAGTATTTACGAGTTTGTTTTTTAATTTCTGGTTTACAAACGGGGGTAAGAGAGAGAGAGAGAGAGAAGATCTTTTTTCGTAATTTATTTCACTGTGTATAAAAGAGAAATTAAACAAAGTTTTATTATTTTGTCCTGTAGTGGGATTCTAACACGAATCGAAAAACGTAACACTCAATAACTGCAACCACTCACCTACCAAATTTTTACAAGAAGTAGCACGTTTCGTAACTATGGATTTTATACGAGAGCTACGAAAGCGCTTCTCTTTAGTTTCAAGTCGTGTAAAAACGCTAGCTTTTTTTTTTTGCTGCTTATAAAACGATGTTACGAAAAAATAGTTAATTTTCGTCGTGTGCATATTTCACTGCATATACACAAGGTTTAGTCTTGTAGCGGAATTTGAAAAATAATCAACGGAATGCCACTCCACGAGTGGTTCGCCACTCACCTACTGCTTTTTACACGAAGTAGTATTGTGTAGATGGTTTTTATACGCTTCAGATATCATCGGCATTGTTCGTGTCTCAAAGTCGGAGTCACAAGAATACGAAGAGCTTCCGTATTTAATATTTACGGAGTTCATTTCCGTTATTCGTGATCATGGAGTGTTTTTCCGTAAATTGACTCTACACCTCCGCAAAAGTTTCCGTAAATCTACAGAAATTTCTAGCAGTGCAGCAAGAGCACGGCGAATTATTGCCGGTGTTCACGCCATCCTTCGGCTCGGACCTGGTTCGCCATTGCAGACGCATGCCCAAGGCGTGGACCACCTCGTAATGTCGCCGGCGCGGCGTCTGACGCACATCCATGGCAATCCACATTGAAATGTGTTTGGGAGCTGCGCTGCTTAGCACGTGGCGAATCGTCGTTCCTGTGGCACGTCTGCCATGAGAGTGCGTTGCTTTGCAGTCCACTTATCTGTGCTGAACACGATGGCAGCTCAAAGTACAAGGAGTGCTACGATCGTCTGCCACCGCTACTGAGCCGTGTACAGTTCATCTCTGCAATAAGCCATCGAGTTGAGGGGTTTTTAATAGGCGCTCAACAGCGAGGTCTTAGCGCCAGTAAGAGCGAAATGAGGCAAAGATTGAGCAGTGGCCAAATACAATGGCGGGGGAAACAGGAGCACCTCGAGATAGCCTGCCAGCCAAAACCACAACAGCAGTGCCCGCCACGTTTTCCACAGGCGAAAATCCGGGCGACCTCGCCGTGAATTGAACCCGTTACACCCTGGTGTGAGGCAAGTAGTGTGGCTACTTCACAACCGTGGCCCTCCTCCGTAATACGCTGCCGCATTCTGTATAGGCCCTACGCACTCGCTATTTTTGTAACAGACACCCTAAAAATAAGAATTTGTTAACTTTTATCTACTGAAGCCGGCGAGCGCGGGCCAACAATAATGGGCCCGCGGGTCGCAGTTTGAGTACCTCTGGATTAGATGGTCTACTTACTACATTCTATTATATGAGCAGACTACTGTCTTCTAAGTTTACGGCTATTTCTCTGTATGTGCTATGTAACTTAACAATCATCAGTCTGGCTGGAGTTTACTGTAACTTTGTGTTGCCTTGAAGTCCCTTTCTCGCATATACAGTACCTTGTTAACGGACGGAAAACTGACATGCTGTTAACGTTTGTCGGTTTGGGTTTAAAGTACAGGCGTCGTTGCACTCAGGTATGAAAATAAAAGCTTTAAAATTATGCGCAAAATTTTTTCAATCATGTATGACAGGGATAATTTTTATTTTGAGTTGTTTTAAAGTTTTATGTTTTGTGAACCAGTTGAATGCCATTATTTTCAAGAAAAATATGTTTAGAAAGATGTCAAGGACACTCGAAATAGATGGAATTTTCAGAATCAGTGATCGGCAGCTATTTTGTGAATACTAGGTCATAAAGAAAACTTTTACTGTTATTCTCACGATTTATCTTTTTTCAAATGCAATAGTACGGTAGATTTAAGGAAGATATGTAAATGAACAAATATCTCCAATTTCTGATTAATACGTCACACGACGTTCACCGTAAAGGCATAGCGTTATACACTTCCATATTCTCTGTGGTTCNCAATTTCTGATTAATACGTCACACGACGTTCACCGTAAAGGCATAGCGTTATACACTTCCATATTCTCTGTGGTTCCTTACACTAAATGCTTATCAAGTACTTCATTCAAGTTATAGAAACTTCGTAGGTTGAAAATGAGGAAGAGGGTACATACACTACAGTATAGTTGCTGTATTTTTACAAGTTCTTTGGAGACTTAACTATAAAAAAAAACGTTTGGCATCACTAGAGTATGTTGTATTGTAAAAGTCATGGCCAAAGAAAATGTCATTGAATAAATGTCTTAACACATGTGCCAATGGAAAATAATCTGTTAATGCAGTTCATAGCCACATAAAATTCACAGCACCCGAAACCACTTCGGCATGTCAGTGGCACATTTCTAAAACCGCTCTGTCATATCGTCAGTACGGAGTATGGACTCCCAGTGCAGTGGCAAGGTCGCGGACACGTCGTGGCATGCTGCAAATGAGGCAGCTCAGCATTTCTTGAGGAATGAGGTGCCACTCCTTAACAGCAGCTTGAATAAACCCTCTTGAGTGTTTCAAGTGGANGTATAGGCCCTACGCACTCGCTATTTTTGTAACAGACACCCTAAAAATAAGAATTTGTTAACTTTTATCTACTGATGCCGGCGAGCGCGGGCCAACAATAATGGGCCCGCGGGCCGCAGTTTGAGTACCTCTGGATTAGATGGTCTACTTACTACATTCTATTATATGAGCAGACTACTGTCTTCTAAGTTTACGGCTATTTCTCTGTATGTGCTATGTAACTTAACAATCATCAGTCTGGCCGGAGTTTACTGTAACTTTGTGTTGCCTTGAAGAGGGAAAGAGCGTATATGTCATGGAACAATTGCCTGCCTTTTGTGACATGCTGTTAACGTTTGTCGGTTTGGGTTGCACTCAGGTATGAAAATAAAAGCTTTAAAATTATGCGCAAAATTTTTCCAATCATGTATGACAGGGATAATTTTTATTTTGAGTTGCTTTAAAGTTTTATGTTTTGTGAACCAGTTGAATGCCATTATTTTCAAGAAAAATATGTTTAGAAAGATGTCAAGGACACTCGAAATAGATGGAATTTTCAGAAACAGTGATCGGCAGCTATTTTGTGAATACTCAGTCATAAAGAAAACTTTTACTGTTATTCTCACGATATATCTTTTTTCAAATGCAATAGTACGGTAGATTTAAGGAAGATATGTAAATGAACAAATATCTGCAATTTCTGATTAATACGTCACACGACGTTCACCGTAAAGGCATAGCGTTATACACTTCCATATTCTCTGTGGTTCCTTACACTAAATGCTTATCAAGTACTTCATTCAAGTTATAGAAACTTCGTAGGTTGAAAATGAGGAAGAGGGTACATACACTACAGTATAGTTGCTGTATTTTTACAAGTTCTTTGGAGACTTAACTATTAAAAAAAACGTTTTGCATCACTAGAGTATGTTGTATTGTAAAAGTCATGGCCAAAGAAAATGTCATTGAATAAATGTCTTAACACATGTGCCAATGGAAAATAATCTGTTAATGCAGTTCATAGCCACATAAAATTCACAGCACCCGAAACCACTTCGGCATGTCAGTGGCACATTTCTAAAACCGCTCTGTCATATCGTCAGTACGGAGTATGGACTCCCAGTGCAGTGGCAAGGTCGCGGACACGTCGTGGCATGCTGCAAATGAGGCAGCTCAGCATTTCTTGAGGAATGAGGTGCCACTCCTTAACAGCAGCTTGAATAAACCCTCTTGAGTGTTTCAAGTGGAGTCAGACATTGGCAATCGCGTGATTTAACATCCTCTTTGCATGTTACAGGCAATATCGGGTGAACTGTCTGGCCAAGGCATTCGTGTGATCTACACGATCCGTGCTCTATGTGAACGAGCATTNCTCAGCATTTCTTGAGGAATGAGGTGCCACTCCTTAACAGCAGCTTGAATAAACCCTCTTGAGTGTTTCAAGTGGGTTCAGACATTGGCAATCGCGTGATTTAACATCCTCTTTGCATGTTATAGGCAATATCGGGTGAACTGTCTGGCCAAGGCATTCGTGTGATCTACACGATCCGTGCTCTATGTGAACGAGCATTNAGGCAATATCGGGTGAACTGTCTGGCCAAGGCATTCGTGTGATCTACACGATCCGTGCTCTATGTGAACGAGCATTATCGTCCATGAGGGTAAAGTGGTTACCAATGTCGGCGCAAATACCATCCAAAAAAGACTCAAGAATGTCTTCCACATATCGCTTGCCTGTTAGGGTGTTGTTGATATGTACGAGTCGCTTATTTCTGCCAAGCATTATTCCTGCTCAGAACATCACACTGCCACCACCATTTGAATGGATGTGGCAGATGTACTGTTGCCTCGCTGTACGTCCACTATTACGCCACATCTTCACAGACTGTGAATCATGATGCAGACACACACGGGTCTCGCCCATGAACATGACATTCCTTCACGAGGCAAGCTCCCAGTAGTGGTGTGCACGCCCCCAGGCTGATCGCTCAGTTCTCTGACGATGTGATAGAGATGGACACCTCATAGGCTTGAAGGCATGTTTGTGGTCCTGGTGAAGCCTGTTCTGGATAGTCTGTGTCGATACCTGCACTCCAGTTGTTCGACAAAGATCTCGCTGCAGGTGTAACATGGTCGTCTCCTGGCACTGAGGTGTGGCACGAGGGCGACCACTGCGAGGTGCATCTGCCACAGAATGTGTTTCCCGGTAGATTTTCCACACATTACTGACATAACTTTGGTTGACTCCGAGCAGGACAGATACCTCTCTTTGTGAATGCCCCACATGCACCAGGGTTACAATCTGCGATCGTTGGAACGTTGTCTGGCAGCTTCAGATGCTCAGGCAGCACTGTCTGGCATTGGCAGTTCGGCAAGATAGCAAGCTCACGCTGTCACAGTGCAACATTGCAGTCGTGATTGGCAGTACACGATAACAGTGTCGGGCATTACATTACTGGTGAATGGGGCATGTTCCGGATATAACATGACTTTCGGATATTAAATAATAATGTAGATACAAGCTGATGCAAAACTTTTTCTGCGCAGTGTATTTGTCAGGATATATATTTTTTAACACTGGAATTAAAATAAAAACTTTACACAATGTTTATGTGAAATATGTAAAACTTATGCTGAATTCGAACGAGCTAGTTTTGTGGACTTCAGGAATATAAAAATAACATGGTTTGGATTGGAAGTAAAAACGTTGTTTATATGAGTACCTGTNGTTTTGTGGACTTCAGGAATATAAAAATAACATGGTTTGGATTGGAAGTAAAAACGTTGTTTATATGAGTACCTGTGTTGAATCGTTGATTCACTTTCTCTAGTAACATTTAAATGCTATTGATACCTGCCCCGTTCTATGGTTTATAAGTAGGTATTGATTCTGCTCTCGGCGTAAGGCGCCAGCAATGGATGCTAGCTCTCAGTGTTAGGGCGAAGGAATGTGTTGACGATGCTATCCCTAGGTCCAATTTACCAAATAAATTCACCTTCTTTGCGAGTTATCATATATCAGTTTTATTTATGCTTAATAGGGTCACTTCTACATGAACACACGAGACAACTCTTCTACGTAGGCTACGTATGGCTTGACGCGGCAATTTGCGTCGTGGGGAGCAAGATTCTTCACACTTCCTGTATGACTCTACTTATCTGACTCGAGGCGCTGGACTTCTCTCGGCCGGCGACCTCTGGACCGCTTCGTCACTCGGTAGGCAGACTGGGACGTCTGGGCTGCGACAGGTCCTCCCGATCGGCGTTGGCGTCTCGACGTCTTCTCGAACTCGTTCCTCCTGACTTCGAGCCGCACTCCTCGATTCGCGTCGGCCGACTGCCGTTGGCATCTCGACGCCTCCTCTCGTACCGGCTCTGCTCCGCACACCTCGCTTGACGTCCTCCGACTGACGTTGACGTCTTGANTCTGGGCTGCGACAGGTCCTCCCGATCGGCGTTGGCGTCTCGACGCCTTCTCGAACTCGTTCCTCCTGACTTCGAGCCGCACTCCTCGATTCGCGTCGGCCGACTGCCGTTGGCATTTNGCACTCCTCGATTCGCGTCGGCCGACTGCCGTTGGCATTTCGACGCCTCCTCTCGTACCGGCTCTGCTCCGCACACCTCGCTTGACGTCCTCCGACTGACGTTGACGTCTTGATGCATTCTCGCGAACTCGTTTTTGCCGGCTCCGGTCCACACTCCTCGCTTGACGACGTCTGACTGATCCGTTCCTTCCTCTCTCTCGTGGTTTTGTATGCCTGTTCGCCATATTAAACTTGTATCCCCTCTGCACGTGGCCGCGCAGACCGCTGCGTCCCCTGAGTCGTAAAACACGTGTTCGGCGCCCTGGCTATCCGCACGTGGCCCGGCGTCGTCCCTCGCTTCTGGCATAGACGTTTATTGTTCTGCACTGCACATGCTGGGACCCTTGGTGGTCCCTTGGTCGGCACATGTGTTTCTTCCGCTGCCTCCGGATATCGCATCGCTATTATTCTGGCCCGCTCGCCAAAAGCTCTCATCAGTTATTGCGGTAGCTGGCTCGGGGGAGACACCGCTGCTGGTGTGCGCTTGCGTCCCCTTTGCAGCTGCGAGATACAGCTGCTACGCCACGTCTTCATTCCGCGTCGGGATCCTGGCGTCATTCTTCGAGCACGCTCGTCCAACCCTTAATATTTATTGCGGTAGCCCGCCTGCGAGTTTCGCCAGAGTCTGCCTTCTGACGAACCAATATCTTTCGGGACGCGGGATGCGTCACTATAACATATCATATTTGTAGACAGTTTAAATTTATTATGTTGAGTATTTATTTAATGTTTGTTTATGTTTTGGAAGAGTTTTGGAATTTTGTTTCTTAGGAATGTTTTGCATAGATGCTAGAGACGTGAATGGTACTCTAAATTTTAATACACTTTTGTTTTGTGGCTTTAAAAAGAAGACAGATGGAATGTATTATTATTATATTTTTATTTTATAATTTCGATAGGGTTAACGTAAGTAATTGTATTTTAATTATTTTGTTAATGTTTTAATTATAGTCGTTGAGTTTCAGCTGAGTGTCAGGTGTTCAGCATTTAATATTATTTATGACTGCGAAGAATTGCGTGCGAGCGAAACTTGTTTTAGTGTTATTTATTTTGAATTTCATTAAGCTTGGAACGCTTGCTTGTATGATTTATCGTGTACATAAATTTGCCACGTGACGTTTGAAAAGACGTTGCGGACGAGACTCGCCGGCTTTTCAAATGCACGGGTAGAATGTCCTACAACGTCAAATGAAGCAGACGTGATGTGTGTCGCTCTACACAACGCTTGACAGATAAAATTAAGAGATGGTACACTATTAAGAATGGAAGTTGTGCCACACCGATTTATTTACATGATTGTGACCAGTTGCGGCATTGGTATTAATTTTGTTTAAGTATAAATAAAATCAATTCCTCCTTGTCCAGCATCCCCGTAAGGAACTATGTTCTTCTATCCCGTTCGTGTAAAAAATTGAAGAGACTATCAAAAGGTGCAATTAAATGCATATGTGTGTAAAACACGTTTTATGGCCATAACAAGTCCTGATGAACAGTTTTTTTATGATTTATTAATGAGCACCAGCGAATATTAAGGAGGGATTTTACAGTTAAATGTAAGGGACATATTTTTCTTTTGTTTAATTGTATTCCTATTTTCAACACTAGTTATTAAAGTGATTTACCAGGGAAGTTATGAATAAAGGCTGATTTAGAAAAATTTTAATATGATTTAAATTATTTCACAACAGTGCAAGTTTATTTTGAATATAAAATATTTTTACAAAACTCTCCTTTCTATTATTTATGGATAGCATACGTACAGTCCTACACCAGCACTACTTAGGAAATAATTTATGTTAATTATTAGCAATTTTTATTTTGCCATATGAAATATGATGTGTTTTTTGTTGTTTGATGTCGGCTCTTTTTTTAAGAATGTCATGTTGAATTCTGTTTTGATCCTCTACCACCTGGAGTGTTCTCTATTTGACTAGTCCATTCTGTCACATTGAATATAACATTCATTTATAAACACACACACATAATACGGTGGAATTGAATTTATTTGTTCACACGCCACCATTATTCATGAAGGATACACTAAAGTGATGCAATATTTTGATTTAAAAACGGTTATATGTTTGAATGTTAACAGCCAAACAAACGTCATATCAGCGTTTCATTATGAGATTTTCACAATTCCGATAGCGATGAGCGAGTCAAAAAGGGGATATGCGCAGACGAAAGTAACTCAATATATCTCATTTAAGAGAGCATGATCCTTGAATGAAACGCCATAAGTGGTAAATGATCGTGCTGCGAAAAAGGAGCCATTAGTTTATGGTGTCGTGACTGACGTAGAAATTAAGTCAGGTGCTCACAAAGATAGATGATCTAGTGGAGGTGAAATACATTAGTTATTTGTCCAGCGTGGCAGATCGCTGTGAAGGTCAAAGCTCTTTTGTTTTGCAGTTATTTTCATGATGTACTCAAGTTCGTCTACGCCTTTTAAGGGTATTGGTGCGTGGTGAAAATGGCTACAGCTCGGAATCATGATATATTATAATGACATGATTCCCTAAGTGTGCAAATGCCTCTCGGAACCCAGTCAGTGTGTGTAGGTAGATCAGAAGCTCAGTTCCGGGCATATTTATAAGACAATCGTGGAGACTTAATAAGTCTACATTTCACGCACACTTTGTAACGTCCATTACAGAATACATATATAATGTCACATTATAACCAAACAAACAGCCAATGAAAGTAAACCCGTCACTTAATTGGGTGATCTATTATGATTAACGTTTTTGTACAGTAATTATAACCACAAGCCAAAATTAGCAAACATTTTTAAAACATTAAATGTTAAACATTTATTTTATGGTCAATTTAACGAATACATTTCAAATTAAATTGTTTATAGTTCAAACCAGTTCTAATGCTAATCCCTTTAATTATCGTGAATAAATAACATTTTAATTGCTACACTGTCAAATCTGTAGTAGACAAGCTATTGGATATTTGGTGTACAATAATTTCCAATTAGGCCTATACATTTTAAAATTTAGTAAACAATCTTTCAAAAAACTGAAATTTATCAATACGTGTAAGAATTAGTGTTTCATTAATTAAAAAAATTAAAATATAACATGCGTTACTGACCTTGAAAGCTAAGTGTTGTAATGAGCTGGGTTATGTTTCAACTGATTTACAGACTGTACAAATTTTTCATGTAGCACTTAAATTGTTATGTGTGCCTTGTGGTCGAGGTTATTCTTAAGGATACGCGATTAAAACATTTATCCTCGACACAGGCCATGCGATAAATTGGATTTTGTTTCTTTTACCCTAATATCTGGTGGATTTACACACTTTTCATATTTCGCTGCACAGTTCCGTGCACAAAATTATACAAGTGCCTCTACGACCGTGTGAATCGCATCAACTTAATGACTAAGATAATCTCTTAGTTAATTTCTTAAATAGAACGCGTCATTCGATTCGTTGCAGATTTTGTGCCTGCGCTTTCGGAGTCCGATAGGAGAGCTTACACAAACAGTTCCGAAAAAGAAACGAAATTTGTGTTTGCACATCAGCCGACGGCCGCAATACTCGAAATTATAGAAGGCCTCTGTTCAGTCTTTACATCCATGCATTACAAGCCTGCTGGCATGGAAAAGAAGCGCTTGATGAAAGTTGGGCACCTTCTTATCTAACGCCTTGACATCTATCACGAGTTTTCACCCGTCATTCCAAGTACCAAACGGAGAACAAAAACCGCTATATTAATGAAGTTATTAAAATCATATCACCTGTAGTATTGTTTCTCGATAGCACGCTAACAATTTCTGTGTTGTATAAATACAAAAAGTAAATGATTGAAAACGGCACTCATTGCAGCTTCTGTATTGTGATCTTAAGATGCGTTCACGCCGATTCGTTAATTTTATTTAATTCAACCAAGATTAAACTTCTTGCAAGGTAGAAATACTCGTACACAAAAGTAATCCTAAAGAATTTTATAGTAGAAAAAAATAATGATATATTATGGCACATTTGAAATTTGAAAACTTACATGTTTCAACTAGAACGTAAAACTGTATATGGGAACTTGACTTTGGAACGGAACCGAGAGATCGACATAGTGCACTTCAAGGACAGTTAAGATAATGTAAAAGTAATGGATCAAGGGGTTAGAAACTTTTATTTAAACTATAACTTGCTTAATTCAAATATTTCGTAGATAATACACAGCGTATATTGCTCGTGTAACAAGAACAATCAAGTGTTATCGTCGATAGCGTTTTAAATGCCTGCGATATATTTTAGCCTGTTTGGTTTTTCTAATAACGCCAAAATGGACAAAAAAAATTTCCACTTATGAACTAGTTCTCAAATGCAATCGTGGTAGAGTGGGGTTTTCAAGTTATGGGTGCCTTCTGGCGCCTGGCGTGGCAATATCTAAATAATGAAAATCTAATTGTGTAGTTGCTGGAAGTGATCTATATTAGATTTATTGGTAGTTTTCTTTAATTTGTTTAGCGGGTACGCTTGAGAGTTTTTGCACCATCAAGTGTAAAACTTTTCATGTTTCGTGACAGTTTCCTGACGTTAAGTGACAGTATTAAGACATGTTTCTTGGGAGAGAATTTTACCTGCACCATGCAAGGAGTAGTTAGTTCGGATTAAAATCATTTACGGCAAATTTCAATATTTACATGCACAAAAGACGGATGAGAACATTCCCAACTCACTCCGGCTAGTAAAATAAAAACAAGAGGACAATCAATGAATTTCATAATTTTCAATTTGNAGAACATTCCCAACTCACTCCGGCTAGTAAAATAAAAACAAGAGGACAATCAATGAATTTCATAATTTTCAATTTGAAGAGAGAAACTTGTTTTTATTCAACAAAAGAAAAATTCTCCTTTGTGGGCATGGGTAATGTCATTACATACACTAAGGGATTAAACGATATATCACGAAACATTTACGTAGGTTTTATGAAAACAATAGAATATGCGTGTTTAGTCTAACGAAACAATAATTAGATTTAAAAGTATTGATAAAATAAATGGCTTCACTTTCGTAAACCAAACACCTTTAGAGATATTTAAGGTGTAAAGGTTGGCAGTGAAGATACTGTAGTGTGTAACTATGAACTGGCTGTTGTTTATTAGGGTCGCCCTCACCCCTTTTGAAGAAATTCTTCATTTTTGTGTCATAATTTCTCCTAGTAATTAATAACAATGTACGATCATAGAAAATTTACATTTTACGAGTTGTTTAATATTTTTGTCCTCAATTTAATTGTGTGTTATCAGCTTGTTCTTAAAAGTAGAGAATATAATTATATTTTATCAACACGTTCCTGCCATTTCGCAAGCAGGAAATAACGGAAAGTGAAAATGAGATACAAACGTATGAAACAACTCTTACATTGTAAATTCTCTAAAGTCAAACATTCCCAACAATACCTCTGAAACTGAAATTGCGACACAAAGACGATGAATTTCTGCAAAAGGGGCGAGGCCGAGCCTTAAAACGAAACAGAAAACAAAACAGCACAGCATCGACCAACTCGCAGTGTATTGGTTTTTCCTGATTTGGTCTGTTGTAATTCAGTCAGAGTCAGACCGCTTAGTATTTTTAATTTATATCCATATACTCGTACATTTATCAGATTCCTTATTGATATTTGAAACTTTTCACTACCTTCTTTTTTTCTTTTATTTCGTCCAGGGAAACTGCTGGTCTTAGTAAAGAATAAAAATNTTGAAACTTTTCACTACCTTCTTTTTTTCTTTTATTTCGTCCAGGGAAACTGCTGGTCTTAGTAAAGAATAAAAATTTTTACATTATTTTAATTTTACGGCGAATGTCACAGAAATGCAACAGAAGCAGTGCAATTGTACGCTTAGCGCTGCACTGATTGTAGGCGTCATTCTCCTTATATATTGACGTCTACACTCGCCTCGAAGAAACGAGAAGCTACAACCTAAAGAAGCGTCAACGAACAATGATAGCAAGTAGCAAAGGAAACGAAAACTCGTTCTGGCAACTGTAGAATACAATCCACCAGCAAGTACACGAAAATCCCACGTTGTTCTTGAATAAGCTCCAAAAGCGTTTTTAGAATTTTGCGCAGGCGTACGGTTGAAGGAGGAAATCTGACACTGTGTCAGGGGTTCTTAAAACTTAGTTGTCCAGGCACATTTTCCGTACATTAGTTGTTTACGTATTTACACGTATCTCAGGAAAACAAAATATCCTGGAAATACAACATTTTGCCANTTGAAACTTTTCACTACCATCTTTTTTTCTTTTATTTCGTCCAGGGAAACTGCTGGTCTTAGTAAAGAATAAAAAATTTTACATTATTTTAATTTGACGGCGAATGTCACAGAAATGCAACAGAAGCAGTGCAATTGTACGCTTAGCGCTGCACTGATTGTAGGCGTCATTCTCCTTATATATTGACGTCTACACTCGCCTCGAAGAAACGAGAAGCTACAACCCAAAGAAGCGTCAACGAACAATGATAGCAAGTAGCAAAGGAAACGAAAACTCGTTCTGGCAACTGTAGAATACAATCCACCAGCGAGTACACGAAAATCCCACGTTGTTCTTGAATAAGCTCCAAAAGCGTTTTTAGAATTTTGCGCAGGCGTACGGTTGAAGGAGGAAATCTGACACTGTGTCAGGGGTTCTTAAAACTTAGTTGTCCAGGCATATGTTCCGTACATTAGTTGTTTACGTATTTACACGTATCTCAGGAAAACAAAATATCCTGGAAATACAACATTTTGCCAGAAAAGATACAAACCAATTATGCAAACCCGCGCGGTTTTGGTGTTGCCATATCAAGTGCATTCAAAGAGAGAAACAATGGTGAGAATGGGGGGAAAAAATCGCATTGTTGTAGCTTTCCTGCGGAATTTCCTTAAGAGGTAGGAGAAAAGTGAAACCTTACAGTCGTAGTTAAACCTGCGGGCTTTCAACGCGTGTAATGAAGTGCCACAGTTACAGATATAATTCGCAGAGGAAAGCGTGACGACGGAAGTGATGCGTGCTGATTCAGCGCCTTGCTCGCGTGAGTGATGGGGCGCCTGGGACCGCGTGTTATAGTCACCAGTATCGCTGCGCCCAGGATGCGGGGGAAACAAATCTCGGACCGATGTATTCTTATGGTAAACCTTACACCGCCATATTGTTTTCCGGTTTGTTTTTCTAGCTTGTTTACACTTTTGAAAAAGAAAATTCCGAAAGCTACCCGTATACCCAACTAGTTATCAACCTAAAGGCTCTTCGTGGTAAAGTGAGCACTTTTGAAATCAACCTCTGGAAAATATCACTGGTACATAACTACATGCGTGATGCAGCAAACATTGGCATGTAGACCCCAGTTAAGTTGGCAGCACAATCATTATAAGTTGTTCTAAGTCTTGGCGTTGTATTGGGACTGTACTCTGTAAATGAGTCTCTATAGAATTCAGTGGTTGTTGTTATCACATAAGAACATGAATTTGCACATTATTAACACATTTACTTTCATATAAATATCCCATTGTTTCCACTTGGATGCGACTTGAATAAAGTGAGATTGTCTATGACAATATTAACCTCACATACAGCGGAAATATACAAAATGAGGAGAAAAGTAGATTATAAGCAGGACTTTCAAAAGTGCTCAAGTAACCGTGAATAGCATATAGACAACTGTACAGACAAAACGAGTGAACTACAAACTTGTATTTGCGTCGCAATAATGATTTTGCCAGATTTCACCTGATTTAATTTTATGACGTAAATATGTGTTCGTAGTTTCTTGCCTTGTCTGTACAGGTTCTGCTGTGTAAGGTCAGCAGGTAATTGGGCACATGTGTAATTTCGGATTCATTTTTAAAAACATAAACAAGTTAGAAAAACCAAGAATCCAATATGGCGGGAGGACTATGTAGCTGAGCGATCAAGGTGAAGAAGCGGGAGAGCGATTCGGGCGACACTANCGAAGAGGCGGGAGAGCGATTCGGGCGACACTAACACTCACACCTAGCGTCTCTTCGACCGTACGCGCAGGGCGTGCATTGTTACCGTCGTGATGCTGTATTGTGCATACAGATCTGGCAAAAAGTCGTATTTCCATCACTTTTATTTGCCGAGATACGCGTATTTGCGCTAACAACAATTTCATAGAAAATGTTTCAGTACATATTCCGCTAAAGGCTCGGCTTCACGCCTTTTGCAGAAACTATTTGTTTTCGTATCATAATTTCTGTTTCAGAGGCATTAATAGAAATATTTGATTGTAGAAAATGAAAAATTTACTAGTTGTTTAATACTTTGGCATATAATTTTCACCGTGTGTTATTTCCTGCTTGCAAGGAGGCAGAAACTTATTGATAATATCGATATAAGATATTCTCGACTTTTCACAACAATCAGATAACAAACAATTGAAACTACGCCACAAAAATACTAAACAACTTGTAAGATGTAAACTGTCGATAATCACGCATTGTGTGTAATGACTATGAATGCGGAATGAAGAAGCGGAAGCGAGGAACTCGTGCAGAACACTTGTCCAGCAGAGCGAGCGGAGAGGACGGCGTGGCCGGGTGTGGACCCGGGACCGCGGAGAGCGCTGGCGAGGGCGACCCGGGGTGATTGCGTCCGCGCTTTGGCGCCCCCTTCTAATGAGCGTGTAATTACTTCTGTCCAATTCCAGCGTGCGCGACGCGCTTTCTCTGCCCCTCATCCCTCCCTCTCCGCGGACAATCGTTTTGTGTGCCTCCGCCCCTCCAGGAAGATTAATTAGCAACCGCCGCTATAATTAAAGACAAAATTAATAGTGCATTGTAATTTGTTTTAAATAAAAGGAGGGAAAGGAAGAGCTCGCAGCGGACGAATAGTGAACGCGTGACTTCCTCTCCGCATGGCGCGCCCAATGAGTGTTTTGCGTACGCAGCTCGTGGTTGCCCCGGCCTCGTGTCTGCGAGGAGAACGAGGCGTGGATGGGAGTGGTTAACCAGGCGAGGCTAATCTGGCGCGCGGTATCTGTGTTATGTGCGGGGCGGGGTCGGCGCGCCACCATTACAGCGTTTTAAAACTTGTTATTAAAACAACAGTTGTATTCGCCACGCCGACGGCTCTGTTGATATTGTTGCCGATAAGAGGGAAAACGGGGTTCGGCGTTGGGAGGGTTTTCCCCCTCCCGTTCCCCTGCGGCGCACATTAATACTTGATTAAAAACGAATCGCCGGATCGATCGTGGGGGTGCCTGGGAAGAAAGTAGACGGGGCTAAGGGATTCGCCCCCTTGCATACCAGACGGTCGGCCTGCTCAGGTAAGCGAGCACTCCCCCTGCTAGAAGGTTCCCACAAAACAGGAAACAATAACGGGGCCACATAATGATTATATGGCGTGAGCAGCGCTGGTGGTTGGTCTTATAAAACTTAGCGCCTCGCGACCATCGCCTCTGCTAAATAGGTTCGGCTCACACGCCCTATTAACTTTCCCCTTTTATTGTAACTAATTTCCCCCTCCCCCCCCAGAGATGCTATGAGATATAACTTCCGATACAATCTAAATATAATAATTATTATTTTATACAGACTGAAGACAAATTGAAATCGTGCAATATTCACTATTATTGAAACTTTGCAAAAATATATTTATACTTTTAATGTGCTGTTATATTAGTCGTGAAATTGTAGTACGTGCCTGGAAATATCTACGGTACAGTAAAGAGTAAACAGGTAATGTGCCGCAAGCATATTTTATAAATTTTTCTTCACAAAATTAAATATGGAACAATAAATAACAATTCCAACGTTTGGTGTTAGACAGTTCGGTCTGTCGGATAACAAAGCGATGCCTGCCTTTGTATGCATATTTTTAATGAGCGAAGCAAACGTCCAAGAATGAGTGATTTCACACTGAATTTATAACTTTTTTCATCCTGAGAAATATATCCCCTCACCTTTTTCGTAATGAAACGAAAATATTTTACGTGAATTGCATCTCCAAGTTTCTGTATGTTGACATTTCATCAGTGATTTAAATCTCTCTTAACATTTTATTTCTGGCATTCTAAGTTAATCACGAAATGACTCAGTTACTTGTAGAATAGTTGTAACAGAGTATTTCTTAAAAGTTAATTATCACTGCAAGTTTATCGTAACCCACGTTGGCCGCTCGAAGAGGTGGGCGTGTCTTTGTACAGTTCTCGCGGTCCAGCAGCTCCTATCGTGTCGACCGCTTCGACCCAGAGGTCAGCTCTGGTCGAGAGAGCTACGTTTTTCGCTACTCCAAAGGCCACACCAGGAAACCAAGTCGTGATAGATAAAAACAGTGTTGTGTGGAGAAAGGCAAGAACAGGAACTGTGGAACTGATACTTTCGCCTGTCAAATCCAATCATAAATACGAATGGTTTCATGTAGTTCATTTACAACTTTGATTGGTCTTCACCGCGTGAGTTTTCTATCAAAATGTAGATGAAAATCTCAGTGGAAAGACGTACCTTACAAACAATTTTAAAACTAGCAAGAAATTATTAGAATAAATTATATAGAGGAAAAAAAATCAAAGATATTTGATGCCGGGACGTCGAAATGTTGAAGAAATGATAAGACAGTCTGAACTACGACAGGCAATAACCAAATTTCTTTCAATGTTTAACAAACATTCCATCCACGCCACTGTTTGCCAGATTGTTATCGTAGAAAGAAAGGTCTCCATTCTCATTTAGAATTGGCTTGAAGTGGTGTGGCATCGTGCGTTTTCTCAGCGGTTACTCTGTTCGAGTCCCCGGTTAGATCCAGGTCTCGGCGGGCAAGAATGTTCCTTAGTACGGTGGATACCGCCGCGGTATGAGGGTTTTCTTGGGTTCTTCCTCTTCTTCCTGCTGTTGATACACCCCACACATCTCTCACATCATCCACTATCTTGGCTGGTCGGAACGAAAGGTCATTCGGGTAGGGCAGACCGGATAAACTTGGCAGAGCCCGCGTTCATCCATGCCGAACGTAACCATGTAATAATGTGTTCAGCAAATCAAATCAAATCCTTTGACATATTAAAAATGTAGTGTGCTACTGAAAAACCTTAAGCTATTTTCGCGGCGGGCGTCTAAGTAACATTTTCTCCCCATGCCAACAGTTAAGAACACGGTAGAACCTGTAATCCATGCAGCATACGGTTCCCACAATCATAAATTATATAAATTAACAACGTCAAGCACTTTGCCGGGAAATTTCAAAGCCGAGACGAGGTACATAGATTTCCCCAATATCCTCCGATCAGTGTACATTTCATAAAAGTTTAAAATCAGTACATGTCATTAGATATACCCACGTAATGCTCGCTTTTTTCTTCTTTTACGCAGCCTACTACAACTTGCTACATAGGTTCGGTAGTCCTACAGTTTTACNGATATACCCACGTAATGCTCGCTTTTTTCTTCTTTTACGCAGCCTACTACAACTTGCTACATAGGTTCGGTAGTCCTACAGTTTTACGAAGTTTATCACAGCAGTTTCCAGCGCGATGTTTCACTGTGCACTCTTACTGAGAGAAAACGGAGATTTACACAGCCATTGCTTTCATTCTTGACTGTGCCCAAATTATTACCCTAATATAATTGTTCTGCGGGAATGTGTTACACACAGAACAATAAAGCCGCCACAGTCTGTAAATATTGGTGACGGGCAAATATTACATGCGTAGTTACAAAGATGCCTCACTGGATATTCTGCACTGGCTGAAATGAAGACTACATAATAAATTACTATACCTACAGTGTAAAAGTATGTTGAGCCGAAAAATAAGGGAAAGTAGAGAATTGTTTCTCCGTATCGTAATGTACACTACTGTAGTGTAAATGACTAGTGCAATCGACAATAAGGACCATTTCCCGCCACCAGGATTTGATGCGCTGGAAATCCACGCATGCGCACCACTCAAGTATTTGAATGTATGGACACATAGTAGGCATATTGTGTGATGGTTTTGTCTGGGTTATTATGTGTGCACAGTAGTTGCCTTAACGTTCAGATACACTCTATACTTATCAGACACGTGACGTACTGCTATAATTATTAAATTTTTCCGCCCTAAAAATAATATTACAACATAATTATAAGTAAGTTATTCGCTTTCAGAATACAATTCTACGACACTGTTTACGTTTCGATACAACTTCCCTTGCATCTATACATATTTTGAAAGTCAACGTCTCTCTGTGTGTTAGTTAGTGCGCTTATAACTCGAGAACCACTTATCCGATTTACGTGTTTTTTTTAGTTCATAGCTATGTTCTCTGGCCAGGTTTAAGTACATATTTTGCTACGTAAAGTAACATAAGGAATAAGCAGTGACAATAATAGTGAATCAAGTCAGAAAAAAGTTTGCTGCCAGCGCGCTCTATTGCAATACGCTGTCTAAACCGTTAAAAATGGAACAATATCATCTAGTAAAGAATTGTGTAGTATAAACAAACAAAAAATTAACTCCGTGGTAGCATATATCTATCCATAACTAAACAATAATTCTGTAGTCCAGGCAAGCGGATCCGCGGGCACAGCTAGTCGTGTATAAAATTAACATGAATAACCAGGGACATTTGACTCCAACTTTCGTTCGTTGGAAAATTCTCTTTAATTCATCACCCTACAGAAGCTTATTTGTCGTGGCACGCCTGTGGCCCTGAGGCCAGACAAGTTCTATCTCTTGAAACTGAGACAAATGCATCCGGCTGTCCAGCCAGCCCCATACATGGTAAACCTAACACATGAGGTAAGTTATTTGTATAAACACGGAAATTTAGTGAGTTCATGTGATTTTAGGATACACGTCAAGTACTTACACTTTCACATTACTTTGCAGTTGTACCACCGGTTATTTGACCGGCGGTAGAAAAGTTTTGAGACAGTGAAATCAACATCTATATATATTTTTTTGTAATACATTATTGAGAGTGGAAATTACGATAGAAAAAAAAATTAAATATATGCAGCAATATTTACGAAAATAGGAAAAATAAGATAAAATATTATCGTAAAAAGAAAATAATTATGAAGATTTTTCAACATTTAGAACAAATCAGATTGTGTTCAATTCAATGAAAATACTTGCATTGAAAGAAAAACTCTTGCCAAAGAGAAAAAAATTCCTGTCCTTGTGGTTATAAAGACTGTGTACCTTGAGAACTAAGATCTTTGGCAAATAAATACAAAATAAATTCATTTGGAATAAAAACATCAAAATTTTTAAACATATGAAAAAGTTCCATTTACAAGAGGAAATATATTGAACAATTTTCTTAGAAATGTTACAACTAAAATTGATAAAACATATATCATCTCTTTATAATGAATAGAAACAAAGAAATGCCAATATTTAATATAAATATAAAATTGGTGTATTTTTTTAAATACATTTATTCATTGACGTTGGTCATTTCGAACCTGACTTGTCTGATGAAAATCAATGTCATTGTCGTTCAACTATCCTTGACAATATATAGTTTGGAAACACTTTTCACATTTAATTCAACCGTAGCATTTTTAATATTAAAATAATGAGTTTTTTTATCTTTGAAATAAATACAAAAAATTATTGTGTGATGATTTTTTTTCATTTATTATTTTATATGGGCAAGTTTAAAACTTCTCTCTGAACAATTGAGAATTTTTTCATCATTTGGCTTGTTTTTAAAATTTCAGAGTATTTGTTATCTTCATGTTTGTATTTTAAAACTATTTCACCATTATCTGATGCTGGACATAAAGTTGACACAACTCACTGAAATAATTTTCGATCGTTCTTTTATACATAATTGATTCAATTTTGTACTTAATTTTCTCAGATAAGTTCACGTGAGGACCATTTAGCAAATTGTACGTGTTTACACTGGTTTCAGTTTCATTTTTTGAAAACTTTTCCTTGACCTCCAAATGCTTACATTTCACTCAACAATGTTTGAAAATATTGTTGTTGAAATACTCGTTCAAAACTATACAAATTTTTACAATTTTAGTTTTAAAATATTAAAAATTTTTTTTTTCATAATTATATAAAAACTCCAGGTTGGATTTAAGAGAAGATTCTTGATTTAATAGTTAATTAATCTGGTTTCTTTAATACATTTCTTGTCGATATAAATTTTTTAACGATTATTTGTGTCTTTATTATTGGCAAGTATAATCTACTATATAAAAATAAGTCGGGTTTTCCTTCCTGACGCTATAACTCCAGAACGCACGAACCGATTTCCACGGTTTTGCATTCGTTGGAAAGGTCTCGGGCTCCGTGAGGTTTATAGCAAAGAAAATTCAGGAAAAATTTTAACAGAAAAGCGGGAAAATCTTTTTTTACATACAGCGCCATCTCTGATACATAGCATGTACTACAAATCAAGTAGATGGCGCCGGTGAGTGATACATTGTTTGACAGCTACTCATTGTTCTCTGCTCAGTGATGTGACAAACTTTCATGTGACAAACAATTGTGAAAAAAAAGTAAAAAAAATAAGTTATTCGTTTCCTAACATTTCAATTGGAAACCATCAAATCAATCACGTGTATTGTGCAAATTTTTATTCAATTTCAACAGCAGGCATTTGTCTTTAAGGTGGTAAGTTGAACTGTGTAAATTATGTGGATCGTGCATTTGAGGTTAAATTCACCACTCTGTCCATAGTCCAAAATGCCTAGAGGACGACGTGCGAACATCGGCCGCCGCACGAGACATGCAAGCCAGCAACAAGTGTATTCACAGAACTTAAGCGAAGAAAGACAAAATATAATAAGAGAAAATGCCCGATTGAGACAACGCGTGAGCACACGAAGATCATTGGCATCATACAATCGCTTGGCATTCCAATATGATCCCACTGCGAACTACAGTGATGATGAAAATTTAGATATTGGACCAATGACGACTATATGCCGATATTGCAATGCGTTAAAGTTCAAAAGAGAAACGGCTGGATTGTGCTGCGCAAGTGGAAAAGTCAAACTGGATCCATTACTTACACCACCACAGCCACTGAAACCATTGTTCGATGGAAGTGATCCCGATTCCAGCCATTTTCTTCAACACATCCTTGAATACAATAACTGCTTTCGCATGACTTCCTTTGGAGCTAATATCATTCGAGAAGGCGGCTTCATGCCGACTTGCAAGGTAAAAGATACAACACACATAACCAATCACTCCTATGTTACACCTATGTTACAACTTACAACTTACTATGTTTGTTTGCAATTACAGATACAAGGACAAATATATCATTTGCATGGTTCAATGGTGCCAACACCAGATGAACCGCATCAATTTCTGCAAATATATTTCATTTCGTCGATGGTGGATCAGCTGAATGTGCGGTGCAATATACAGGGAACACAACAGTTAAAGAGACGAATTATTGAACAGTTGCAAGCATTTTTTCACGCTAATAATGCTGTGGTTAATATGTTCAAAACAGCATTGGAACGAATGCCATCGGATACGCACAAATTTGTCATAAGAGCGGATTGTACCCCAACAGGTGAACATGTGCGAAGATTCAATGCACCCACCGTTAATGATGTTGCTGCAATTATTGTTGGCGATCCAACTAAATCGCGAGACATTGTCGTTCAGCGAAGAAGCAATATCATGCATCGTGTAAACGAGACACATCGTTTGTACGATGCGTTACAATATCCAATCATTTATTGGCAAGGGCAAGACGGATACGACATCACGTCGAAGATGGTCGATCCAATTACAGGTACAATATTCACACACTAATTATTGCTATTATTATTGCTATTATTGCTATTATTGGTTTCCATTAACAATTCATTTAATTTTGCATTTTCAGGCGTATCAACGAATAAAAATCTAAGCGCAATGAATTACTATGCGTATCGTATGATGATTCGTACACATGAGGAGAATGTCATTCTGAAGTGCCGTCGGCTATTCCAGCAATTCGCTGTCGACATGTATGTCAAAGTCGAGACCGAACGTTTAGCGTTCATCCGATTCAATCAGGCAAAGCTACGATCTGAGGACTATATACACTTGCGTGATGCTATTCATTCAGATGGTGATGTTCAGAATATTGGACGTCTGACGATTCTCCCATCATCTTATATCGGAAGCCCACGCCACATGCACGAATACGCTCAAGACGCTATGACGTACGTGCGAAATTATGGAACTCCGGATTTATTTATTACGTTCACATGCAATCCGAAGTGGACGGAAATTGAACGTGAGTTGGAACCGGGCCAAAAACCGCAAGATCGCCATGACATAATCGCCAGAGTATTTCAGCAAAAACTCAAGGTTATGATGGATGTGCTTACTAAGTATCGAGTTTTTGGTGACACACGTTGTTATATGTACTCGGTGGAATGGCAGAAGCGTGGACTACCGCATGCTCATATCCTAATTTGGTTGCTGAACAAATTACATTCAAATGAAGTGGATGACATCATATCAGCTGAAATTCCTGATCCAGTCACTGATCCCCATCTACACGACATTGTGACGACACAGATGGTCCATGGACCGTGCGGTGCATTAAATCCATTATCGCCTTGCATGGCTGATGGAAAGTGCACAAAACGATATCCGCGACCGTTAGTTGCTGAAACAGTCACAGGGAACGATGGATATCCAGTTTATCGTCGGCGTTCAAAAGAAGATAATGGTCGAACTATCAAAGTTAAAGTTCAAAATCAAGAGATTGAGATCGGAAATGAATTCATTGTACCATATTGCCCGCTGCTATCACGAATTTTCGAAACACATGCAAACGTTGAGAGTTGTCATTCGGCCAAATCAATCAAATATTTGTGCAAGTACGTCACAAAAGGCAGCGACATGGCTGTGTTTGGTATTGCGTCGGAAAATGCGAATGACGAAATCAGCAACTTCCAAATGGGCAGATACGTCAGTACTAATGAAGCACTGTGGCGATTATTGTCATTTCAAATTCATGAAAGATATCCCACAGTTGTACATTTAGCAGTGCACTTGGAAAATGGCCAAAGAGTTTACTTCACTGAGGCTAATGCGGCACAACGAGCTGAGAGACCACCATCGACAACATTGACTAGCTTCTTTGCAATATGTGAAGCAGATCCATTCGCAGCGACGCTGATGTACGTTGAAATGCCCAAGTATTACACTTGGAATCAATCAACAAAGAAATTCCAACGTCGCAAACAAGGAACCCCAGTTCCAGATTGGCCACAGGTGTTTTCCACTGATGCACTAGGTCGCATGTATACTGTTCATCCTAGAAATGATGAATGTTTTTATTTGCGACTGCTGTTGGTACATGTACGTGGACCAAAATCATTCGCGCATTTGAAAACTGTGAATGGCCACCAATGCCAAACATATCGAGAAGCATGTCAACTATTGGGTTTGCTGGAGAACGATTCTCATTGGGATTTAACACTTGCGGATTCAGTTGTTTCATCAAATGCGTACCAAATACGAACGCTGTTCGCCATCTGGTGGCGAAACGGAGTTCGCCGGGTTTGCTAGTTAGGCTTTTAAAATCTATTTGTTCTCTAGCGTTTCTATTTCTATCAAAACTCTTCTTCGTTTTGTAAAAAAAAAAAGTCTCATCATGTTTAGTTTTAACGTTTTTTGTAAAATTTTACAAATATATGTTCTTTTTTCTTAAAATTAAACATTTTTATTTCTTTAGATGTTTAAATTTTTTATACCAAATTATGTAATTGTATATCTATGTCTTTGTCAAAGATCTTAATTCTCAAAGAACGCAAATTTTAAAATCATGTTTATAAGCTCTTTCCGTAGCAAAATAATTTATTTCAACACAGATATTATCAATAAATATAACATTCTCAGATTTTGTTCTAAATTGTGAACATTAGCCATTCGTTAATTTTGCTACAATAGTCTTTAATTTAGTTTAGCATATATTCATTTAAGTTGTTCAATGTCTTGAATTTTATTATTTTATGCCTATCAATTTATTCCACAGTATACTTTCATTTTTATATTTTTCTAATTTTTTTGTGAATTTGTTTAAAATGTGTATAATGCAATAGTTAAATATGATGCTAACGGTTAAATATCAAAACGAAATATAGAATGTTGGGTTTCGATAACATTAGTGTGGGGTGAACAGTGCCTTTTATAATAATGTTTTATAATAAGTTTATCATATTTGCAATTTATTCTATTTTCTAATGTTTTCTCATCTCTTCTTTACGGCCAAATTATCACAATATTTACTAAATCAATGAGGTTTATGTTTGGCTTAAGAACTCTCCAAAAAATTTAGAAGTTCAGCCTTTTAACTCTTTGTTATTAATACAGTTTTTAAAATATTTTTCTTTACAGAAAACTAACTAATCAGGGTTTTTATTTTTAAACATCTGGACAACAGTAATTTCCAAATACGCTTTCCACAATTACAAAATAAATTATTATTACAAGTTTCATGTTTTGCTTAAAGTTATTCATTATTCGAAAAGTAAAATCAAATAATTATGAGCACAAGTTTTAGTTTTATCTTTTTTTGCTGTTCACATAAGTTATTATTATAAAACAGTTTTATAGTAAATTCTATTTATTTTCCTGTCTTTATTTTTATAAAACCATTCTTTTTTTGTTGTAACACTGATATTTATACGCCATTTACAAGAAGACTTAATCGTTCCGATTTCAATCCTTATTTGACTCATTCTTTTGGTGTTAATACAAAAATTAATTAATCTTTGATTTTCAGATTATTTAAAGCGTACTATGCTCCTAATTAATTAAATTAATTTCACTACAAGCTACTGGTATTAGATTTTGTTTGAATGATTCTTGCAATAGAGGTAGGTATACAAATAGAAAAAAAATTGTGATTGACGTACGTAACAGCAGAACTATGTTGTCACAGTAAACTCAAAANTGTGATTGACGTACGTAACAGCAGAACTATGTTGTCACAGTAAACTCAAAATAAAACATTACCAAATTTTAAATAAGTTGCTACCGCTTGTCTTGGCCCATCGTTACTCGACACGTAAATAATAATGAGAAGTAAAACAAACAAAGCACCAGCCAGAACCACCCTATAGTATGGCGATCCTAGCTGACTTAAAATAACAATATATATGCACAAAATACGTTTCTTTGCAGCTCTGTTTTACTACACTTGCAAAAATACCAAGGTTTCTCCTTCAACGAAAAGAAAAGAAAATAATTTAATCTTTGTTTTTAATTCTCTGACATGATTTTATATATGTACACATATTTATATGAGATACTTAAAATGTAAAATCCTTTAATATGTAATAATTTATAGGCCACTTAAACGCAATCACATTTAAAATGTAAGGTTAAATATAGGCCCTTTCATTCCTTAAACACAAATATAAAAATTCATAAATATATCTTTAATTCTTAGAGGTCACAAGCCTTTAACAATCGTATTGTGTTTTACCTGATAATTTAATGTACAATTGCTTTGAAACTGCTAGTAAAACGGCTTAACAGCTGGTCTATTAGCATATGTTAACACTTTTATATCCAGCCAAGTAATATGCAGTAAAGCGGCTTAGCGAAATTTTGTTACTCAATTTAAGTTAATGTTGCCCCATGATTTCTCATTAAGTTAGTATTTGCATTAAAACATTTACCAAGTGAGAAATAAATACGTAAAAATAATTTATTTGAGCACGAGAGCCGCCGTTTCACTAACTGGTTATCATCTTTCTAACCAGCCATACAAGCTGGAAGGTTACCGGGCCACCAGGTCAAGCCCCAGAACGGCCAAGCTCGCTCTTTACAGGAAACAAACTTGGAAATGACCACGTTCTATGTTATCGTGGAAATATAATTTTGGCAACAGCACCACACAAACACTTACAGTGTAAGTACAATTTTCATTTTGAATTGCGAGCTAAATCGTCGCATCAGTCCGGCGACATTTCTTCTTTAAATAGTATAAAACAAAGTCGCTTTTCCACGTCTGTCTGTGTATTGGCTTAGTACGTCTAAACTACTTAATGGATTTTGATGCGGTTTTCAACATCATTTAGAGGATTTTTTGAGCAAGGTTTTGTTTTATAATACATTTATATTTAATTTAACGATAGTCGAGAAATGTCAAACAGTTTGTAATCAAGTCGTAAAAAACAGCTTTTAGGGCGCTTACATGGCTTGCGCTGACTAAACCCTAATAGATACATCAAATTAATGTGCTACACAATTGTAGCTCTCAAAAAGGTCTACAGAAAAGTCCGCAATAGCATACGTTTATCTTTTAAGGATGACCCACAGTCACCATTTTGTCTTTCAAAGTATCGCTGCAAAAACTAAATTGTTACCTAGGCGAAGCCGGGCCGGCTCGCTAGTAGCCAATAACAATCACGTGACGGCGCTGCCAGCACCCAGTGCATGATACAAAAACTGTAAAATATATTTTTCCAAGAATATCATCTACTTAAATCGATTATATTAACCTTAACGAAAAATACTATGAATTTACTAAAACTATCAAATGCAACTAGAATTGCTACAACTCCGGATTTAGCCCGCGGTAGTGGACCAAATGTATCTAAGTGAACACTTTCCGAAGGGAATCCTGCAACTGATGCTGAATATTTTCCTTCCGCTCTGGTAGTAACTTACGTGTTTTCCCTTTTGACATTCTTCACACCCACGAACCCAAAATTCTACCTTGCGAGTCATCTATGGCCAATAAAACGTATCCTTAATACGTGATACTGTTTTGTCTTGCTCCTCAAGTACGCCAAAATATGCGTTGTGATAATACTGAAAAATAACATTGCCCAATGACTTAGGAGCAAAAATACCAAGTAGTCCCTTTTTAAAAATCGACAAAGCCTATTCAATCATTATGGATTTCATGTGATGGAGAATTTCCAGAAATAATATTTTGCTCGAATAGCCATATGGGCAGTATTCATCCGTTGAGAGTTTTGCAATTTTGTATAGGCCTGAAGAATTTCATGTAACACTGTCAATGTTGAAAATACGTCTCATCTTTAGAATTTACCACTAATGATGAAAAATTAACAGTTCGAAATCAATCCTAGTCCAACATCCTTGACAAACAATCTGCAAGTCGGTTATTCAAATATATTTTACCTGCTTAACATTATAACGAAATTTTGTAAGTCGGACTAACTACATAGAATGATGCCCAACTGGCTTTCAAGTGGACAGAGTTCAGCTAAAGGATTAATTGCCTGTGTGAAGTTCAACCTCATTACATTCAAGATAATCTGAGAAATTTTCCATGCCATAAATGACGGCTAAAAAGTCTTTATCATAGACAAAAATCGTTTTCCCGGCAGGAGCGAATAAACGGTTGAAGTGTACTGCATGAGCCAAATTTCCGTGTACCTCCCAGCAGAACACTGCTCCTAGCGCCTAAAAAAAACATTGGTGGCCATTAAAATGGCAACACTTAGGACGCAACTGAAGACCCCACATTGGGGCAATGCGTAAAGCTTCGTAGGACAAAGACGTGATTCATTGTTCGGCCGAGTGGTGCAGCACGCGCACCAATGGCGACACAGATAAGAGGCATGTATGTAGTGGTTGGGGAGCCGCTGAGAAGTGGTAGTATAGTTTTCCCGTCGTCAGTGTGAACAGACGGAGTGAGCATGCCGCGTCGAAGAACACGTCAACCAAATAAACAGATTTCAGCCTTGCACTGCGGGAGCATCGTGGCCTATCGGGATTGTGTATTATCCTACCGCAAAATTGGTTCTCGCATTTAAATAAATGCAACCAAAATGAAGCAGATAGGCGATCAGTGGGTCGAGGAGTGACGTGCAAGAAACTAACGGCTCTGTCACACCAACGAGCGCGAGAATAAAGAAATGTAGTGCGCGTAGCGATAACGCGCCTATCAGCCACATTACACACGCTCGCTCAGGAGTTCAGGCATGTGATAGATCAATATGTGTTCGCACGCTCGGCTCGTCACCGTCTGCAGCTCAGATAATCTCGTCCAGGCACCCGTCAATACAGCAGTCACTGATTGCTCACGCGACCGCATGTGGAACACATCGTCCAATGTGTCCTGGATGAGAACCATGTCGCACTGCTTTTTTGTCTTCGCGTTCACGGGATCACTCGCTCATCGAAAACACTTGGTCCACGGTTGAACGACGACTGGGGTGCCATAACGGATGAACTTTAGGCACATATCGAAGTAGCATGGGCAGAGATACTACTGACGGAAATCCAAGTCTTTTATTCGTAATGCCGCGCCATGTAGCAGCGGTTATTACCGTCCATGGGGGAAGGGGCAACACAAAACTGATTTCCCCATGTTCTGCACGTCATACCGAGTAAGAGTAATCATGTAACATATGTATGATGCGTATTCCCTTCAATAAATCGGGTTGTGATTGTTCACGACCGTCTTGATGTCGGGAACGGACTTCGGATGTCCGTATGGAATATCTTCGCCCATGCTGCTTCGATGCATGCCCAAAGTTCATCCGTTGTGGCCGCGGGTGTCCTTTGGCAGCCCAGTCCTCGTCCGACCATGGACCACGCGTTTTCGGTGGACGAGAGTTCCGGTTAACACGCAGACTAAGGAAGCAGTGCGACATGGTGGTCATCCAGGAACCATCGCCGATGTGTTCTACATGCGGACGCGCATTGTCCGTTTGGTAAAGGGCTCCAGGTGGGCCTTGAAGATAAGGGAAAACAACAGTCTCCAACACCTCCATGATGTAATGGTGGCAGGTCAGCGTACCAGAGATGCGGACTAGAAGCGAGCGTGACTGGAATCCGATGGAATCTCATGCCATAACTCCAGGTTTTGGGCCGGTAAGTCGGTGCATAATGGAGAACTTGGCTAGGCATGCGTGGGTGTGACAATCGTGGTTTGCAAGCAGAAATGGGATTCCTCGTAGAAGGCAATAACATGCCATTTGTCCCTTGAGGACATATGTTCCACGCACCATTGCAGCAACAGGCATCTGTAGTGAGCAGTCCGTGGCAGCCGCAGTGATAGGCGCCTATACAAGACGCCCTGATGCTGCAGACAACGACGAACCCTGCTTGTTGACACAGGTTGATGTGCCACATGCCTGAACTCCTGAACGAGCGTGTTCGGTGTGTCTGTATGGCCCTAAGTCACCATGTGCACCAGACATCGTTTCTCGCGTTCGTTGGTGGCATAGGGCCCATTGACTTCCTGCACGTCGGGCAACCCGTCCCTCTTCAACCCTCTGATCCATATCCGCTTCACTGCGGTTGCATTTCTTCTAATGCAAGAACCAATTTCGCCGTAGGATAATACTTAATCCCGATAGGCCATGATTCCCCGCGGTGAAAGGCGACAACTTGTTCGTATGGTTGTTGTGTTTGACGCGGCATGCTCACTCCATCTGTGTACACGGACGGTGGTAAAATACTCTAAAAGGGAGTGGAAATCGTATGCAGCATATACTTAAAATGTATAATAATGTCATGCTTGCACAGTTTCAGAATACCTAGTCGCGAACTATAACTTAGGACTTGAACTATGTAACTACTCTCAACAACTTGCATTTAACTTGTACACACACAATCGAGATTATACAGAAAAAAATAATTCAGCCACAATGTACCACAGAGTATTTGAAAACAGACCTGGAACAATATCCCGACTACTTTATACAACACTTTTTGATGCTGTTTGGTAATTGCATGGCCCTCCGTTTTGGGTTGTCAGTCCTATTCCTACATGTACAATTTGCCGGAATATAAGCTGTTCACGGTAAAGTGAGCAGTTTTGAAGCACTGCGAAATTTATACTATTTGCCGCTCGGTGGCTTATCCTTGCGCACCTTAATATAAAATTTGCGTTGTGACTTTCATCTGGTGTTTACATCAGGTGCTAAAATGCCAACTGCCTTTTATAAATAAAAAATTAAACTAATAACTATTTTAACTATCACTATAAATAGGTACAGGTTATTTTCAGTAAATAATAATGGCCTGTGTATAGTGTTCGACATAACGATTTTTTTGTATTTAGATATAAATGCTTTTATCTCTATTCAACCCTCCCAAGGTCATAAAAATATATATTTTAGTTTATATTGTCTTTAAGAATCGCAGAAGAATATACACTGTAGAGCCAAAAAAAACTGGCACAGGCGTGCGTATGAAAATAACAGAGGTATAGAACCAATCAGAGTAACGCAATGCGGTTGGCAGCTAGATAGGTTACTACTGCTACAATGGCAGGTTATCAAGATTTCAGTGAGTTTGAACGTGGCGTTATAGTCGGCGCACGAGAGATGGTGCATAGCATCTCCGATGTAGCGAAAAAACTTGGATTTTCGTGTACGACCATTTCACGAGTGTACCGTGAATATCGGGAATCCGGTAAAACGTCAATTCTTCGACATCGCTGCGGCCGGAAAAATATCGTGAACGAACCGGATAAACGACGACTGACGAGAATTATTAAACGTGCCAGATGTGCAACCCTTTCTCAAATTGGCGCAGATTTTAATGCTGGGGCATCAACAAGTGCAAGCGTGTGAAATATTCAAAGGACCATAATTGATATGGGATTTCGGAGCCGAAGGCCCACTCGTGTACCGTTGTTGACTGCACGACACAAAGCTTTACGCCTCACCTAGGCCCGCCACCACCGCCATTGGACTTTTGATGACTGAAAACACGTTGCCTGGTCTGACGAGTCTCGTTTCCAATTGTATCGGGCGGATGGATGGGTACGGGTATGGAGACATCCTCATGAATCCATGGACCCTACATGTCAACAGGGGACTGTTAAAGCTGGTGGAGGCTCTGTCATTGTATGGGGCGTGTGCAGTTGGCATGAAATGGGACCCCTGATGTGTCTAGATATAACTCTGACAGGTGACAGACACGTAAGCATCCTGTCCGATCACCTGCACCCATTAATGTCCATTGTGCATTCCGACGGACGTGAACAATTCCAGCAGGACAATGCGACACCCCACACGTCGAGAGTTGCTACCGAGTGGCTCCAGGAACACTATTCTGACTCTAGACACTTCCATTGGCCACCTAAATCACCATATATGAACATTATTGAGCATATCTGGGATGCCTTGCAACGTGCTGTTTAGAAGAAATCTCCACCGCCTCGCACTTCTATGGATTTGTGAACTGCCCTGCAGGATTCATGGTGTGAATTGCCTCCTGCATACCTTCAGACATTAGTCGAGTCCATGCCACGTCGTCTTGCGGCACTTCTGCGTGCTCGCGGGGGCCCTACGCGATATTAGGCAGGAGTACAAATTTTTTTGGCTCTTCAGTGTAATATGGGTTGCAATTTCTCCCGTTGCAAAAAACAATGTCAAGCCGTTTCGAACGTTCCTCTTCAAATGCGTTAACAGCTGGAATGTTCTCCCGTCGTATGCACAATAAAAAACGCACGCTTTTAAATAATACGGAGTATTTATTCCTTCACACATAATACAAAGTGTCTTACACCATCGTTAAATGACATGGAATTATGTTTAATAACTTTTACGGGAAGATCCAAGGAATTAATTTTTATAGTTTAAGTGCTTTGAAGTAAAATTCGTTCTTATTATCAGCAGAATAATACGAAACCTGGTCTTCACTTGGTATTCATTACAATTGTAAATAGATTTGCAAACGTATAGAAACTCCTACTAAAATAGTATACTATTATTTGCACAAACACCTAACAAATATATTTCAATACGCACAACGCACGAGTAAATGGCGAGCGTTGCAATTACTTCACGAATTACTAAAATAATTGTGATGAAACCCAATGGATCGATAAGAATGATTCATATTTTTACAGAACACTTTGGCAGTAATAGTTATAACGCAATGAAATTTCACAAAAATCCGTCAAGGGAGACAGAAGTACGCCACAAAACAAAACTTATTGGCTCAACTTTTGTTTATTGGTTTCCGTACTATAAAATAAATTTTGTTTATAATATACTAATTGCCTACATTGACATGGGCGCAATTTCAACAGAATAATAACGATACATTACCTAGATGATAAAAACGTATTTCGTGAAACTGCTTCCACGCATTTAAAACAAAATTATAACTTTCCCCCAAATTACCTACTTTAATAATTAATCACGGGAGATAGTTAGAAGGTCGAAAGAAGACAACTTATCATAATATTTAACTAAGGCTATTATGTATGTCAGTTAAAATTATTAATGCTCTTCATATCTTAAATTGTCAACTTTAAAAACCAATAGAGTTGATTAGCAAACAACCACAAATGTTCGATTACTATATGCAGNTATCTTAAATTGTCAACTTTAAAAACCAATAGAGTTGATTAGCAAACAACCACAAATGTTCGATTACTATATGCAGTTACATGAAAATGTTTACTTTTAGACAAACGGATATTATAAATAACCGTTTTCCAACAACTACATAAGTTATAAACAGCAGTAATATATCACATATAGCAAACTAACAAATCCCGCTACGCGNTATCTTAAATTGTCAACTTTAAAAACCAATAGAGTTGATTAGCAAACAACCACAAATGTTCGATTACTATATGCAAGTTACATGAAAATGTTTACTTTTAGACAAACGGATATTAGAAATAATCGTTTTCCAACAACTACATAAGTTATAAACAGCAGTAATATATCACATATAGCAAACTAACAAATCCCGCTACGCGACGTGGATCTCTGAAAATTAAAACTCACAGCGCGTATCCACGCATCATATTGTAATTATTTAGGTGTTTTTTTTTTTTTTGCGGCTTCATTGCCATTCATGTGAGGACTGTGTTGCGCGCCTTTTCTTTCGTAGATTGTATATCGCTAATGAGCCATTGTTCTGTTCTCTTGTAGCAATAGTGATATCTGCATATGGTATGTTTAGTCAAGTCATTTGTATTACTTCTAGCTGTTCTGTTATTGGTTGTTCATGACCAGTACTGTTTCTGTAGTGATTTGTTACTTTCGTTATGTTATTGTTCTTTCGCATTAATGGTTCTGTCCGGCGAGAAATGTTTATCCACTGTGCCTTACAACACTCAACGCCTGTATTTTAAAGGTGCCTTACACCATATATTACAAGTACACCTTCCTTCTTACTTTCCGTACGCTGATTAATTCTTTAATCTGTTGTGTTTATTTGANACCATATATTACAAGTACACCTTCCTTCTTACTTTCCGTACGCTGATTAATTCTTTAATCTGTTGTGTTTATTTGAATTACGCGTATTGCTTTGCCCGGTATGTCATTTTCACCGCAGTACCAACACAATATATTTTACACCAATGTTTTCAAGGTGCCTGGTAACCTTCACCTACAATTAAACAGTGTTCCTTCATTTCCCATGGTTTAGCGGTTTCCTTCCCTGTCTACTAATGCTTGCTCATACGTTGAAGATGCCAAGCGGCAAACTCGGCCGGGGTAGGAGCTGTAAAGCGGGTAGCGAGCCGTTAGCTCATTAGCTACGAGGGTTGCTCGTTGTCGTTTTTCTGCCGCAGTGGCGCTGCGGACGGGCCACGTCATTCTTCAGCGAGGTGTTGGCCGGCGACAGGACAATGGTCCCGCACCCGCGGCGCGATACCTTCATCAGGGCTGCCCGCAGCGGCACGCATCACGCGGTGCGGCGTTCTTCGCTCGACTCCTACACTGAATATGGTTAAGGCTTGTTCTACTTAGGTTAGGAACGAAACGATATTTCTTGTGAGAGAGTTTGGCACAGGGAAATTTTCTGCCGCTAGGTGCGCAGTTTCCAAAACGTACATTTTAATTAAAATTTTAAGCTACGTGATTATAAAAGAGAAATATGTTTCTTTGTTACAAAGTTATTTTATATTTGATTTATTATTACAATTATCATGTTTTTAAAGTAGAAAAAAAAAAGAACAATCCGTTACACATCTGACACTAGCGCTTACCTAGTGTCGAGAATTTTCTCTTTGCTAAACATTCAACACTTACCTTCCCAAAATATAATAGAAGTAACCGTAGTAGAAGTAACCCTAATATGGTCTACAGTGCGCATGCCAACTGCGCGGCAAAAAAATTCCCAGTACAAACATTTGACTCCCTTATTTGCCGATGGTACAATGAGATNCGCATGCCAACTGCGCGGCAAAAAAATTCCCAGTACAAACATTTGACTCCCTTATTTGCCGATGGTACAATGAGATAAAACACGGATTAGATTCGAGGTTACAACACTCTTTATCACACACTAAAAATGGCGTGGACTGACTTTCGTCTTCCGCTCATGTCCCAAGAACTTGCTAAAAATTGCCGCCAGAACTGTCGAAGCCATGCGTTTAATACAAAAACTTTTTAACGGTTGATTTCACAAGAAACCTGCGCGTTTAGAAAACAAATTATTTAACTTAATTACATTAAACTTGAGTTACATCGCAGATTGTTCGCTAACCCTAGTCGAAGCGACCTGGTTGTGCCAGTTCTGCAGGAAGAAAATAAGTTCAGTGCTAGGGACATGGAGAGAGTATACTGCGCAGCTGATATTCGCCCTCTGCCCCATATAAAAGCTTCATTTTATATTAATGAGTGCTTTGACAAAATAACATACTTCCTCTGGCTGAGTTTCAATTCAACTAAGGAATATTCAAAGTATGCCTNGTAAGAAATATTCAAAGTATGCCTTATTTTTTTCGTATAAAAGCTTGCGTCTTCAGTAAATAACCAAGAGCACACAAACGTGCGTGTCACTATTAGACCACGTAATTTTAACACTTGCGCTAGCGATGGGTGAGTCAGCGTTGGGGATATGCGCAAAATACGAAATTTAGTTGACCACCTGCCTACTCAATGGGAGATCTGCGTGTCCTAATAGAGCGAGCATCGCCTGCGGAACATTCCGTGCTGAGCGTCCGCACCTGATATGTTCCATGCTCCAAGTAATGCCGACTGTTAAGGGTCCCGCCTGCCTGCATCGTTTTTCTCCTTTTTTGGCCGTGAAGCGCGGGAGCTACACTGGCACGCGCTACAAGAACTCCATCGCCGCTACGTTCAGGCCTTTGGAAACATCCCNAAAACATCCCCACACCTCTAACTGTGCACTATTTGAACGTAAATATATACCTACGCGTGTGAAATATATCTGCCAGCGAAATGTTTTAACCTAGTGCTTACAGTCGTGACCTCTCATCGGATGTTTAATGAACTAATTTGGCCACTAAAATCGAGGCTTTGTTATGTAATTACAGTAAGATATACTTTTGCTGATATTTATTTCAAAGTTATTTGATGTCAGCCATTAGGTCCCCNTTTTTGGCCGTGAAGCGCGGGAGCTACACTGGCACGCGCTACAAGAACTCCATCGCCGCTACGTTCAGGCCTTTGGAAACATCCCCACACCTCTGACTGTGCACTATTTGAACGTAAATATATACCTACGCGTGTGAAATATATCTGCCAGCGAAATGTTTTAACCTAGTGCTTACAGTCTTGACCTCTCATCGGATGTTTAATGAACTAATTTGGCCACTAAAATCGAGGCTGTGTTATGTAATTACAGTAAGATATACTTTTGCTGATATTTATTTCAAAGTTATTTGATGTCAGCCATTAGGTCCCCNTGTTATGTAATTACAGTAAGATATACTTTTGCTGATATTTATTTCAAAGTTATTTGATGTCAGCCATTAGGTCCCCTGCATGCGGCGGAAAGACATACAACGGGGTTTCCAAAGAGGCCCAGCTCCATTTCATTCCTTGGGGGAAGATACTCGGCTGGATCTTCGGGGATTGGTAACACGCCTACTTTTAGTGGCTCGCTGGCTTCCAACACAGCCCACTTGTTTGCGTGCAGTGTCTCGCCCCACAGTGGGTAAGTAGACACAGACGTACCCCGTAGACACAGACGTACCGCACTGTCTGATTGGCCACGCGGAGCTGTCTGTCTGACTGGCTACTGCAAGAGGCGGAAGGTCCTATTTTTGCTGGACTGCCAGTTGGAGAGTAGGTTACCAGGAGAACGACGTTTCAAATATTTACGAGGCCATTGACGTTNTTTTTGCTGGACTGCCAGTTGGAGAGTAGGTTACCAGGAGAACGACGTTTCAAATATTTACGAGGCCATTGACGTTATTTTGCTGGCGTGTGTGGGTGTAGTTCGCGGAATAAGCTGCTGTTTCACCTCTGTATTCCTAAGAGGGCCACCTGGCTGGCGCGTGAAGTCTGGTAGAAAACACGTGATTAAAAACGGTTGGATATTCTGTAGTGGTGTCTAATCACGAAAAGCATTTAAGAAAAGTTTCGTTCCCAAATACAAGTTTCAAGTTCTCGTTTCGACTCCAAGATTTGTTTTTTTTTAAATCTGAAAATTGCTTAAACGGGCGTTTTCGGAACCAGTTTCAACTGCTAAATATTATACTCAGAAACTTAAGTGATTTTTAAGACGCGCATCATACTTTTGTCTTTATTACCGTGACNTTTTTGCTGGACTGCCAGTTGGAGAGTAGGTTACCAGGAGAACGACGTTTCAAATATTTACGAGGCCATTGACGTCATTTTGCCTGCGTGTGTGGGTGTAGTTCGCGGAATAAGCTGCTGTTTCACCTCCGTATTCCTAAGAGGGCCGCCTGGCTGCCGCGTGAAGTCTGGTAGAAAACACGTGATTAAAAACGGTTGGATATTCTGTAGTGGTGTCTAATCACGAAAAGCATTTAAGAAAAGTTTCGTTCCCAAATACAAGTTTCAAGTTCTCGTTTCGACTCCAAGATTTGTTTTTTTTTTAAATCTGAAAATTGCTTAAACGGGCGTTTTCGGAACCAGTTTGAACTGCTAAATATTATACTNTTTTTTTTTAAATCTGAAAATTGCTTAAACGGGCGTTTTCGGAACCAGTTTCAACTGCTAAATATTATACTCAGAAACTTAAGTGATTTTTAAGACGCGCATCATACTTTTGTCTTTATTACCGTGACATAAAATTATAGGGTGGCCACTTAAAGTCCGTTCTGGTGAATAGCCGATGGTAAGACTGCCTTGCACGTAGAGGCGATGAGGCAAGTGGTAAATGAGCAAGAGCTGACCTTACAGATCACATGTTTAGAGATCTCGAACGCACAAAATAGCCGCAGTCAAGTGGAACCTTATCGACTCTGCGATTCCTTGTAGATAAGGGAAGGAAGGGCTGGCAAGGGAGCGGTCACTCACCTCCGTGTCTCGCCCGTACAAGGCGTGTGTGTGTGGCGGCGCTCAGCTTGCATGTCCAGCGGTGTAGCCGGGGCCAGAGAGGCTCCTTGCCGGCCGTATGAAGTTGTCTGGCCGTGACAGCGCGAGGTGTGAACTTGACAGAGATGCTACTCTCGGCAGGGGTCTAAACGGATCATAGCTCATGCGGTCCATTCTCCGCGCCTTCCTTCGCCCCCTACCTCTACCCCTCTCCGGCATCCAACACATGCAGCACCTCCTCGGCTACATCTCATTTAGCCCGCCACAGGGACAGCCTCAAAGTAATTGGTTTCCTTCAAACAGCTGCGCCGCTCCGTCTCCTCTCGCCTAATTATCTCCGCTCTCCTCTCGCCTCTCCGATAACGAAATATGTCACGATATTAATTCAGATCCATTTGGAATCCCATTAAATTTTATCAGCGTATGTCGTATTGCATTCCTAACACGTAGCGTGCCCACGTGTTACGTTCCCATTACTTATAAAGTTACATAAATATCTATAACAGTGATTTAAATCACACCTTCTCAAATGATAAAAAAGGCATGTGAAGCAATTAACGTTATACCGAAGCGTACAATAAAACTAAGAATAGCGAATTCATCCGTAATCCTGATATCCGTAGGTAACGGGCATATTGCGTTAATTAAAGTTGGTGCCCGTTTTTGGTCGTTAGTCATTTTTCGAATATCCTGATTGTGTTTAATTTATAGTATCTGATCTCCCAAGCTATGAGGGATAACTGATAACTGAAAATACTTGTTCCCTTAAGAGTTTTCATTTTTTTTTTTTATCTCGAAGAGAAATAAAACAGGCCTTTTCATTTTCTTTCCCGGATGTTTTCAGATGTGATTCGAGGAACTCGAATGCACTGCCCAACGCCCAAGTCAGTTTTGTTTACGACAGCGACAAAATACGTTACGTAGGGTTCCAAGTATGGAGCTGGTCATTAAAAAACAAGGGTAGGTTAATGTATCAATTCAGCTGTTACATTTGTAAGCAGACGTGCTTAAATATCGGTGTTGCATTGTTTGACGATATTCCCTGAAAATTGTGAATTACCAAGAATTTACCTATGTGTACAACATACAGTTTGAGTATAAAAGAAAACTCCAAATTTGAAGGTCTATGATATGAAAACCAAACAACCTACACCCTTGATTGACCAATCAAGTGAACCGTGGAACCGTGAAGTTTTTTTACCTTACATTCATAATTGTTTAATTTGACCACCATGAGCGGCCCGAACGAAATCTACGCGATAATCAAACTCGTTCCACGCTCTTGTCAGTATGTCCGGTGTTATGGTTTGGATGGCTTTCGTAACTCTCTGTTTGATGTGGTGAGGGGGTAGCGAACTCGCATTCGACGCGTCAATGTGAAGGGGAAGGTCCAATGTTTCCTTTATGTGCCGAGAGATGACACTGGCAGCGTCTGTCGTCGCACTATGAGCGTGTGTTGCGTGTTAGTCCGCATCACAATGATGACGGAACAACAGAAGGCGTTCTGTGTTATTCGGTTTGCTAAATGTGGATCGGTTACGACTGTTCAACGTGAATTTCGTCGCAAATACGGACATCGTCGTCCCGATAGGCGGAGTATCGTACGACAGTTTCGTCAGTTCCGTGACACAGGGTGCCTTTGCAAAGGCAAAAGTTCCGGGCGGCCGCGTGTGTCCGAAGAGAATGTGCAACGGATTCAACAAGAATTCGTTCGCTGTCTGAGAAAATCAATTCGACAAGCTAGCCGGGAAAGGCAAATCCCTCAATCGACGGTATGGACAGTGTTGCGAAAGCGATTGTTGTACAAACCACACACGATACAGCTTGTACAGGCTCTTACCGAAAGGGGTAAAGAACTGAGACGTGATATCTGCGCGTTCGTTCTTGCCCAGAACGAGGTAGACGATGCCTTCATGTGTAAGCTGGTTTTTAGCGATGAAGCGACGTTACACACAAATGGTAAGGTGAACCGGCACCATATATGGGTATGGGGCCAGGAGCCTCCACATGAAACCACCGAACACGAGAGTGCTTCCCCCAAAAAGAACGTGTTTTGCGCGCTATCTAAAGACACTGTATTCTGCCCTTTCTTTATTCACGAGCACAATGTTACTGGAATCCTTTACTTGTACATGCTTACAGAGTGGTTGTTTCATCAGATAGGAGAGGCGGCGAAGGATTTCATTTTCCAGCAGGATGTGCGCCGCCCCACTTGCCTCTAGCTGTTCGTGGATAGCTGAATGAGACGTTGCCGTAACGCTGGATTGGTCGATGAGCAGCTGGTGACCACGCTCTTCATCACTGGCCCCCAAGAAGCCTGTATCTTACCCTGTGCGATGTTTTTCTATGGTGGTACATAAAGGATCAAGTGTTTCGTCTACCATTGCCGGCTAACATTTACGACCTCAAAACGAGAATAACGGACTCCATCCAAACCGTAACACCGGACATGTTGACAAAAGTGTGGAACGAGTTTGATTATCGCGTAGATGTCGTTAGGGTCGCTAGTGGTGGTCACATTGAACATTTATGAAGATATGGTAAAAACCTTTACAGTTCCACGGTTCATTTGATTAGTCAACCGAGGTTGTAGGTTGTTTGGTTTTAATATTATAGACCTTCAAATTTGGGGTATTATTTTATACTCAGTCTGTAATGTGTTCTTGTGCATTTTCATAATTACCTTAGGAACACTCGACACAAAGTAATGTAAACAATTTGAATTGAAAAAATGGTAACAGTAAGTTAGGTAAGTAGCCAACGTTTCTAGCTATGGAAATTAGGTTACACTGAGAAAAATGTTTTGTTGAATCAAACAAATTTCGTTTGGCACAACTAAATTAATTGTTTCTATAAGGACAATGAAATTTATGTTGTTCAAACCAAATTATTTTGTTGTTTTTATTTGGTTGCCCAAACTAAGATTTGTCCTTGTAACTAAATACACTGGTCAACAAAAAAAAAGTTTTTTCTTTCACAAGGACTAAATAAACCAAATCTAACTATCTTTACCATGCTGAGTTAAAATATGTTCTCAGATTATTTTCCATCCGGCAGGGTGTTTTTGTGGCACGTGTTTAAAGTTTTAAAAGAATTAGTACTTACGAAACNAAAGTTTTAAAAGAATTAGTACTTACGAAACTCTAAATAATAAATATACGGCTGATTTACGCTTCCCTAAAATTTTTTATATAAAGATTTTCGGCCATATTTTTTGTTCGGGATGTCTCTCTCCATGGTCAAGCAGTAGCCGGCCAGTATATTGGTACTCCATTTGCCTTGGTACCTCTTTTCCATAGTAGAAATCTGCTGATGAAAACGCTCACCATGTTCATTAGAGATAGTCCCAAGATTTTCAGGGAAGAAGTCTAGGTGAGAGTCACAGAAATGAATTTTCAAAGACATGTTGCAACCCATTGCTTTGTACGACGTCAGAAGATCACTCACTATTTCACTATAGTTTTCTTCTTTATTATTGCCAAGAAATCCACAACAGATATTTTTGAATGATTTGCACGCTGCTTTTTCCGATGTCTGTAATAGTTCCTCAAAATGTTCATCATCCGATATTAGTGTTCTTATTTGCAGCCCCATAAATATTCCTCCCTTCAATTTTGCATTTCTTATTTTAGGAAATTTAGATTTCAGGTACATAAATGCAGCAGAACTTTTATCCATTGCTTGTACAAAATTTTTTATAAACCCCGGTTTTATATGCAGGGGAGGTAAATACACATTTTCGGGATCCACTTATTGGGTATTTGTTACATTTTTATGGCCAGGAATAAGAGATTTACGTTTAGGCCATTGTTTCTTTATGTAGTGAGACTTCAAATTTTGCTGTCCCATTCACACAAAAAAACAGCTGAATTTCGTGTATCCAAGTTGCAAACCAAAAAATAAATATTCCAGTTATATTTAGTAAAGTTAATTTTTTCTAACAACAATTTCATATTTTCATGTGTCTCTTTCATATCACTGGCATGCGCGACAGGTATTGCTGGTAATTCATTTCCATTATGCAGTAGTACAGCATTCAAACTAACTTCCGATGAGTCTATGAACAATTGCCACTCATCTGGCTGGTGTTGATGTCCAAAAACTTCCATTAATGAACAAACATTATTAAAAAAAAACTACATGGCCTTCTTCAGAGAAGTATTCACTGAAATCACTATCGTGACTACGATAAATGCATATCCGTGTATCTTTTTGGAGTAAATTCCAACCTTTGAGCCTGGAACTTATAAGCTCAGCTGACTGAGAAATTTTAATCCCGTTTAACCTCATTGAGATCTTCTTGAATTAAAAGGTGAGGTTCTGATGAACTACTTGCTTCAAATGTAGGGTCACTTCTCNCAAATTTTAATCCCGTATAACCTCATTGAGATCTTCTTGAATTAAAAGGTGAGGTTCTGATGAACTACTTGCTTCAAATGTAGGGTCACTTCTCTCCTTTCTTTCGTCTTCAGTATGAGCTGGGTCATGAAATCTGGACACTTTGGTACAGGATACTCTTCACTATGTGGCACAGGTCTCATTGCAGAAGCCAAGTTGGGATAATAAACTGTATATTTAGTTTTGGAATTAATTCCTTTAATGTTGGTTAAGCAGAAATAACAATCAGTTAAATGGTCCTTCTGTTCCCTCCAAATCATAGGGACTGGAAACGGCATATGATGAGTAGCATTTTTCCATCCAGTGAGAAGCATAACACATGATACACAGCATATATTTGGAGCCCAGTATTTATCGAAATAACCAGCTTTACACCCAAAATAAAGCTTATAATATTTTTTCACAAGTGGTGTGAAATTTCGCATCTGAGACTTGAAAGTCAGTTCACCACACACCAAGCAGAAATTGTTTGGTTGATTTAAACACTTTCTTGGCATATTGAAACGTTTATAAAACTCATAAAACTTACAAATAAAAACAATATACAGCAGAAAACCACTACACGTATTGCCAGGCTCACTACAATATCAATATTGGCTACTGGCTATCTGCTTACTAAACCAATGCAATATTTGACACGCAGTCGAGATGCGTGGGAAAAGGCAGAAGGTGTCTAGCGGTTTCGCCGAGACCATCCGAGGCGAGACGCGTAGGAAAAGGCAAAAGGCGTCTAGCGGTGTCGCCGAGATCATCCGAGGTGAGANCTCGCTACTGGCAATCTGCTTACTAAACCAATGCAATATTTGACACGCAGTCGAGATGCGTGGGAAAAAGAAGAAGGTGTCTAGCGGTTTTGCCGAGACCATCCGAGGCGAGACGCGTAGGAAAAGGCAAAAGGCGTCTAGCGGTGTCGCCGAGATCATCCGAGGCGAGATGCGTGGGAAAGGACAGAGGGCGTCTAACGGTGTCGCCACCGCGTCGAGTCAAGACGCGTGGGAAAGCACCGAATCAAGATGCGCGGGAAAGCTCTGAGTCAGATACAGCTAAGTGCCAGCGTTCGTCGCTCAAGCAGAGCCTTTGGGTCCCCAAAGCCTAACGTCCACTACGTTAAAATCCGTGAGCATTTTGGTATTTTATCCGATTTTAAGGCTGCCAACTTACTGGGTACAGATTCGGACAGTGTGTGTATATTTTTTGCCTAATATAGACTTCTTTATTAAAACACTGAGAGACCAAGTTATTGCTTCCACCCGCCTCTCCCCGTCGCAGAGGATAACAGTCATCTTGGTAAGAAAGAGTACAACACGACTGGACGATGTGAGTAAATAAATATTTCATTTTTTACAGCTTTAATTAAACATTTTCTTGTTTATTGGGATTTTTATACCATTATTAAGTATCAATGAATGCACTAACGAACACTGTTTACAAACTCTCAAGCTGTACTTTTGAACGAAGGCAGTCGAATGAGTAACCAATCAAATATATAATTTTGATACCATTATATATTTTGTTTACATTATAATTTTATGTTGGCCCAATACAGTGTTTTTGTTTATTAAAGTGTGTATTTTGTTATGTGAAAAAAATTAATTTTGTTGCTTTTCAAGTTTTATTTACTCAATAAAATATTTTGTTCGGGCAACTAAATATATTTTTGCCCCTATGCAAACAAGTATTCTGTTGGTTGTAACTTAGCTTTCAGTGCATAGGCTACTGCAACAGCTAAACCTTCTCAATAAATGGAAAATGTTTCCTCATCTTGTATGTACGAGTCGAAAACATTTCTTGGTGAAAGAAATAAACTCTCATGATTCAATAATTTTTATGTCCGTTTATTAACAGGAAATTAAATGAACGTTTATATAATGGCTACAGCTTTAATCACTTTTCAGTGCAAGCAGGTATGTTGCAGAAATTTAGACTATAAAGCACACTTAATAAATAACTTCCCACGTGTATTCCAGATAAAAAATTTAAAATACCATATATATGGCGATGCCAAACGGCGTATTGGTCATAATGCCAAAAATATGTCTGATTGCAGGCGAGGTTAAGCGACTTATTCATCTTGCAGCCAGTATTTGGAGGACATTAACGTGGTGTGGGGGCTTCCTTGGGATGCTCCAATTTCTTCTCCTGTCCTCATTCTGCTGCTATTACACTCGTATCTCATCTTATACATTCTACAGGCTGGCTGGAACGACAGACAGGTTCCTCGACTGCACGTAGCGCCAGCCTGATGGCAAAGTCAACTTGCTCACTCACAATAACTTAATAACATGGTAGTCAGATCATGAATGTGTCTGTAAAACATGATAAAAGCTGTTCGCAGTAGAGTAAGCACCTTTTAAATCAACCATTCTAAAAAAAATTATTGCTCATGAGTAGATATATGCTACCTTATCCACTGGTACGCAGACCCCCAGTAAAGTTGGCAGCGAATTACTAAAAATATTTCTAAAACTTAAGGTAGAAGTAAAGTGTATCTCCTTATAGTGACGCAACCAGCATAACAGTAAATGCACAATTTTTTAAAAGTACTGTAGAGACTTCCAAAATCGTAAGAAAAATATGGCTTTAGTTTCATATGAGAGATAAATTATTACATTTTATTCAGTGTAAAATATGTCACCGCAGTAAGTCTCTTTGATGGGCAAATTAATTAATTAATTATGCAAATTACTATTTCTTACCCAAGAATGGGCGTATTTCTTCTATGGATAAATAACCAAATTGATTTTTTTTAAAAATACCTCATCTAACCAGGTTAATAGTTTTTTCTATACTTTTGCATAAGAAAATATTCGCATAACATTTATACATGTGCTAAAAGTAAACTTTTTTGAAAATTAGTTACAATACATATTACACTTGTTGACTGTATTATAATTTTATTAAATTAAAAATAATATCAAATACAGCATTTTTTTCGCATAAAGTCAAATATATTAATGTATTATTTCATATAAATCAATCGCAGTAACGATAACATGTCAAATAACCATACAATTTTGGAAATACAAAAAACATTCTACAATATACCCAGGGAGCTGCTGCCTTCATAGCGCAGTGGTAGAAAGTAGAACCACTTGAAGATCTCGAAAGACGAATGGACAGGGAGGGCGAGGTGGTGATGTGCACGATAACAGGCCTGGTAATGGGTTGTGCACAGTTGGAAGAGGACTGAGCACCTGCCTACCAGCAGAGGCAGAGGAGACACGTGTTTGCCTGTGTCTCTGGCTATCACCACGAGCATTTGCCGCTGACTATAAAAATGACAGTGATGCAAGTAATGCGAACATGATCAACCGACCATTGTAGGTCTATGTTATTATGCCTGTTGTCATGAAACCAAAAAAAATATCCTTTTATTATGTAAATCGCATGCATTTCACTCATCTCAGTTTGAAACTGAAATTTAAATCTGTAATTACTGTAAACTTACAATTATATACCTAATGTTCAACAATTTGCCGCCAATGTGACATCATCGCATAAAGAACTCGTGCTCCTGGCCTCGTTTGCAGTCAGTGAAGGAGATTGGCCGGAAGTAGAATTATGCAAGCGCCACACAGATGCAACTTCTTGTAGGGATTGGAACTCCTTGTTTCCTCTTACTGCGCATTTTAGAGGTACCGGAATGTTGCCAGTTGAGTATGCATGTTGCGTAGCACAACCACGAGTGCCATTCCGGCTTTGGTACGGTAACAGACTCCATGTGTGAAGGTTAGCATGCAGGAGATAGACGAATTGCTGTATTATACCAAGAAAACCAAAAAAATTCGTATGAAAATAATGACAACAATCATTAATTTTTTCCCATTATGTATTAAATGTTTGATAATATCTTTCAAAACATTCGAAATAAAAACTCATTTTTTATCAATATTTTAAGTTTTACATAAGAGTGGTTACAATCCCGAATTGATCACCAGACCCTTTCTTTAAAATTCTGAGTGTCTTATGGAAGCTTCACGAAGTATCTCGCAAGTGCATATATTTTATTTTCAGCGTTACATGTACTGTTCGTTAAGTTTCAGAATTTTTTTACTGTCTCCAGCAAACACACCCTCTACTTTTATTGTACAGTACTGGCCCACAAAGCTACTAGAGAAGGATAAAATATTTTGTCATGTAGAGTCTGACCGGTTCTTTATCTTATTTAGTTGTATTTTTATTCAGCGACAAAATAAGTAATTCTATCTTTCATTTTACATTAAAATACTTTCGAACCAGGCAGCTGCTATTTTTCAATCAGCGAGAAAATATTAACTCCATGTTATTTCGGGACATTTACTTCCTGTTTACAAACAAAAGTTTTTTTTCATACATTCAAAATTCAAGACACGTTTCAAATGCTTCGATATAACTATTTTAAAATGTCTTCAGGCTTATTAACAAACTTTGATAGACTGAAAATGTTACATCTGATTCAGTGCCTAATTTGGTGTTGTCAGATGGCTATGTCGAAAATGTTATTGGCTGGAAACATACATGCATATATGGTATATGTATGTATAGATGCAGACATATGTACACCTAGGTAAATACTGGTATCGCGCACATCTGACACACATAACAGTACACATAACAATACACATACCAATATTCAAGTNCTAGGTAAATACTGGTATCGCGCACATCTGACACACATAACAGTACACATAACAATACACATACCAATATTCAAGACTGATCTATTTTTTGAGGTATTGACACTACTGTCACCTGAGTTATACAGGTTGGTGGCTAGTAGAGTACTGAGATANAGCTACTAGAGAAGGATAAAATATTTTGTCATGTAGAGTCTGACCGGTTCTTTATCTTATTTAGTTGTATTTTTACTCAACGACAAAATAAGTAATTCTATCTTTCATTTCACATTAAAATACTTTCGAACCAGGCGGCTGCTATTTTTCAATCAGCGAGAAAATATTAACTCCATGTTATTTCGGGACATTTACTTCCTGTTTACAAACAAAAGTATTTTTTCATACATTCAAAATTCAAGACACGTTTCAAATGCTTCGATATAACTATTTTAAAATGTCTTCATGCTTATTAACAAACGTTGATAGACTGAAAATGTTACATCTGATTCAGTGCCTAATTTGGTGTTGTCAGATGTCTATGTCGAAAATGTTATTGGCTGGAAACATACAGGCATATATGGTATATGTATGTATAGATGCAGACATATGTACACATAGGTAAATACTGGTATCGCGCACATCTGACACACATAACAGTACACATAACAATACACATACCAATATTCAAGTCTGATCTATTTTTTGAGGTATTGACACTACTGTCACCTGAGTTATACAGGTTGGTGGCTAGTAGAGTACTGAGATACTGTACTTCGGTGCAGACTAAGGCACCTGTAGTTGTTGAATAAGGGGTGAACAAATACTCTTATTCCCAGTTAGTTAACACACAAGTATTTTATTTGACTGAAAATAACATGGGTATTTACACACACACACACACACACACGAGACTGAGCCCCTCCCCCCACACCTTGTAGGCCTGAAGGACGTGTTGACGGAATGCTATGCGTCGGGAGGAAGGTAGCTTGAATAGAGACGTTTTACTTAACTGTGACTGCGGCTTTTGGTGAGTTGTCTTCGTTGGTTGGTGTAGCTGGGTCAGCTCGGCGTCCCTTCTCGGAAGTCCGGGATTGGTTTCACGAGACTTGTGGTGTCTCTACGATCTCGGCTGGCTGTTCCTGTCGGATACCTTAGCATGTCTCCTCTCCTGCATCGATGTCTGCCACATCCGGCTCGCACGTACGACTTATCCGCCTCTCGTCTTGGCTGCCGAACAACTACTCCCGTCTCGGCTGGCGAACAACTGACTTCTGTCTCGGCTGGCGAACAACTGAATTCTCTCTCGGCTGGCGAACAACTACTCACTTGGCTACCTCGCGTCCCAGCTTGGCAAAACGACTGCCTGATCTGAACTGACCCTGGTCCAGTGCCTCCTGGCACACTGGTCAACTGATCTGAACTGATTACCAACTGACATTGGGCTCCAGCGGGCCCCCACCTGACCGTCTACCGGCGCCTTCTGGCGTGTCGTATTCTGACTCACCTCCACATCCCGGCGAGGCCACGGAACACCTAACTCATATTGACTGGTTCTGCTGGGGTCCGAACCCCGGCCTCGGTTGGCTGACTGACTCGACTGACTCTTACATCAATCTCGGCGCGGGGTTCACACTGCTCCGCCTCCCGGCGGTGCTACCGAAAAACTGCTCTACATCTCGGCTGAGGAACAACTATCTTCCGTCTCGGCTGCGCTCGTGAATGAACTCGTTCGTCGCTATATTGAAGCTTCCTTTGTCAGCGATTTCTCGCGAGAGAATTGGGGAGTTACCCTGTGTAACTCGTGAGTTTTTGCGCCCGATTTTGTGTCTTGTCAGTGGACTGTGCTGTCCAACCAGGGTGGAGGAAGTGTGAGGGGGTGTCGCGGGAATTTCTATGGTACTAATTTCGGAGCTGTGGTCTGAATAATTCTGGTCGGGGGCACCCCCTGTTTCCTTCGTTGTGAGTACCTATCTGCCTATTTCTCGTTCGTGGCTGAAGGTTTTTCCCCAAGCCATTTGTCTCACGACATTGCCTGTGTCTTTCGAGTCTCGGTTATTCTCCGGGGGTGAATCCTCAGGTTGAAAGTTTCGTGGTCAGCTGCCTGCCCTGGATATGTACTAATAAGATAGCAGGATGTGGTAATGGTGCTATACCTTTTTCTAGTATGCGACATGTGTCATTATAGCAGCTCCATTTGCACTTCAGCAAATATGTACATTTTAAATTATAAACCATTATGTAAGGTTATCAGTATTATGCCAGGGGCAAAGAAATTAATTTTTTAAAATNATTAATTCTTTAAATTTATAGGTAAACAAAAATTACTAGTAATTCTATTTATTAATGAGTCTTTTGTTTGGTGGCGAAGTTCCGGCAGCAGCCTTGTCTTACTTACACACTTTTGAACACCAATATAAACTTTCAATTAATAGTGTACAGAGCAAAACAAAGTGTTATGTACACTTAATGCAATACAAAAAACTCCAGAAGTTTGTAGTGATACATTTTTCAGAACCTTATTATAATACTGTTTTACTCTTACATTTACAGATTTAAAATATTGCAGTTTATATTTGTACATTCAAGCTAACACAAGTAATATAGGTTTCTCGTTAAATATGCCTAGCAATTTAAAGTGTAACACTTGCAGGTTACATGAATTAATATATTTTTGTGCGCGATTTTGCCCAGTAGGGCGCTATAGTCACTTATACAGTCCATCAAATAAAACCATTCGTTGCTAAAAAATGTTTTGTGATAAATTTTATGTAAAATATATATTAAAATATTACAAAAATTCGTATTAACACAATGTTAGAAGTGCTACTGTATCGGCAGATAATTAGACTAAAAAACCGAGCCGACGTTTTTAAAAACATTTTCACTACAATTCTACATACAAAAAATTGTTTCGCTAACATTATATTATTACGGAACAAGATGTTTGGTGCAAAATTTACGCAATAACATCGTGAAAAATAACAGAATTCTTGGTCAATTTCCCGGGAATAAACACTGCCAATATAAGTTTCATTATTGAATCAAATCCAATTCGCATTTGTTCCTGTTTGCTCAACAGCAACTTACTTGCCGTTTGACACATTAGAATTTCGGGCGAACACCTCAATCGGCGGATATAAAAAAATTAATTTTATATACAAGTAAAAATAGCGAATCTTAAATGGTCCCAACCTATGTAATCAATAGTGAAAGGTTTGCAAAAATGTATTATTGGCTTTTCCAATGTGCCTATCTTCCATAATGAAATGTGTTTTGTCATATACATGGGTGGAGTACTGCTAACCCAAGACCACGAGAGGAGAAGGTTGGGCCGTCTCGCCAGTTTCGAGTAACGGTACTCCGGAGGGTGGCAGGTGACATCACTGCGGCACAGCGCTCCCCCGAGTCTACGGTGGCCGCCCGTGTGTCATTTATTGCTAGTTTCGGACAGCAGTTTTACCCAATCTTGGGCCCAATTATCGAAACTATCGGTATTATTTCTCTAGAGGAAATAAGTCATTCCGCAATCGGAATGCCTAGAGACAATTTTTGAACACTCATAAATAGAATTGAATACCGGAATCGATCCATGAAGTGTCGAAATGAATCCGACAGCTAGGCAGCTGCTGGAATCGTCATTCTTCTACAGATTTGTCAATAATACTTTGTATGATGTAGGAAAATTAAAAATACACTTGCACGTGGTTTAACATAAATATTATTAACAAAGGAGAGTAAAACNTTGTATGATGTAGGAAAATTAAAAATACACTTGCACGTGGTTTAACATAAATATTATTAACAAAGGAGAGTAAAATTTTTACCAAATATCAAATTATCAAGGCGTTTACATATCTATGAAAAATCCGTGTAAACAAAGTTAAGTTTGTAGGTAAAAATTATAGAATTACTAAGAATGTCATGTGAAAATATACGAATCTGCAGAAACATAAAAATGCATTACGAAATAATTTTTGCAAGAAAAGCTGTAATTGTGAAACGTAGTAAGTACTGTGGATCAAAATGCAATATGTATGTTTTAGAAATGCAGACATTAATGAAAAATATTTTATAGTTTACAGCCATAGCCGGAATATTAGCAAACATTTTGTAATGGTATATTTACACCAGAAAAATATAAATTGTTAATGTTTTGCTTTTTAATTTGCATTTTGTTTTTTTTACACCATGGTAAAATGTTTTACTGTTCTTTCGCAAATAAAGATACGATAAAGTAATTAAAATATAACAGTTTATTTAATATATTTTTAATTAATACTAAACCTATATCTAATGACAATATGAGTTAACTCTGTAACATGTTCTTTCACTGGTTAATTTTTTTTATTGGCATATATTTGCGTAATTACATCAATACAAGTTATTTTAAGGAAAAAACAATCCTCATGAAACATAAAGAGTTCCTTTGAGTTACCAATGTCTGACTTCATTTTTTATAATATGTTAGTTAATAGTTTTGTAGCCACTGTATATATTGTATTTTTTTAAGGTAGTTGCAATTACTTATCCCGGATTATCTACAAATAAATATAATAGATATTAATGTATTTTAAAGCAAATTTTCCTACTACAACAGATTTAACGTGATTGGCTTAGCTTCGCTGACGACGCACGAAATAAAACGATGCCAATTTGTAAAATCGATTCTTCAAAAATCATATACATTTTATTTCGACAGTTACTAGTCGTCTGAAAAATTCATATTTTGGCATCGTAATATTCGTTACCGGAATGGAAGTAGCGGAACAGTCCGCTGGAGAATTTATTGCGATAGTTTAAAAAAATTGGGCCCCTATTTTGTTGTCAACACATAATTATACCTGAGCGTTTTTACATGATTTAGTATGCTGTTTGTATTTCCAATGCCATATCCGTGTTGCAATTATTTGCGGTATAACGTTCGTACGAACAGGAAATTCGCTAGTTTATTGTTGCCGTGAACCACAATCACACAATAAAGCGGATTTTTCTTAGTGTCTCGTCGTTGTCGTGGATGTGACTGTATAGACCCACAGATTAGTGTATATATAATTTGATTATATTTGTTTCATTAGGCCTGACTAATATTTATCAGTTATCTTCAGCTAATTCCAGGTGGATATTCTGCGGAACATTAAACGCGATGTTCATCTAACTTTTTCTTACATTAGTTAATGACGATTTTATTTTTATATAAATCTCTTTCGTGACAGCACTATAAAAATGTATATAAAAAAAAGAAAATGTTTTGTATATATTGCAAAACAGTAGATGTGCCAACGAGTATTAGATACAAGTATTACCCTTAGCTGCAGTCACGTCTGGCCAGTCGCTGCGCCATAGTGATATCAGCGCGCATCACTTCAATGTACTGTTACTCAAACAGCTCGCTCAGGACAAACTCCTTTTGCTAGTAGTCTTGCTGCTAGCCCTCAAACACATTGTTGTTATCGGCAGTGTTAATTTTATATTTGGCGGAAGGATACAAAATGAGATAGGAAAATAGATCTTACGCGGCCCTTAAAAAGTGCTCAGTTAACAGTGAACCGCTTATAATCATATGTCTATCAGTCCCACACTTCACAGAAGAACAATCAGGAAACAGTCAACAGACCACTTAAAAACCTGACTTGAATTACGTCCTTGTCTTAATACAGATTTTGGATACGGATGTTTTGATACCGCGATTCGAGTAGCAACATTTTCTNTGAATTACGTCCTTGTCTTAATACAGATTTTGGATACGGATGTTTTGATACCGCGATTCGAGTAGCAACATTTTCTGCCACGTTGGGTGATAAAACCAGCTTTCCTTGCAAACAGTCGGGAAAATGCAATTTAAACAGCCAAATTCCTGTCATAATTACGTAAGGGTGGTTTCGAGTATTACGTCGACAGGAAGAAACGAAGTGGGGTGCCTTTGTATGTGAGGAGCCTTTGCATACGTTTAGGGGTTTTGGAGTGTAGTTCCCATCTTTAACTTCTTTAACTTGTGCCCGTCATTCTTAAATGAAGTGATGCCCACGCATTGAAAAGCTAAGGGTTGTAGAGGTGGGGAGGAAAAGCGATATTTCCGAGAAATCTCCAGGGGTGTCGGCAGAGTCCGCCTACTTTCTCACGTTCACTTAGATCTAGCTACATTGGTGGAAGGACTACTAGAAACCATGGACATACTCCTTTTGGACTAGCAGCTCAGGTCACGCGGTTTAGCCAGCTTCGTGACTCACTCTGGCTTCTCAATGCAGCGCATGCAGTTACTCCACAAGAAATTCAGGAGGATCGAATGGCGTTGTTGTGGTGATGGGGCGCCAATGGGACAGCCTTGTTCTCGGCATGGGAGCTTGTCGTGGTACATGGGTCGCTGCTCGGGGCGAGTAAAGAGGCCGTACTCTCTTTACCGTGTCACCGCAATTCTTATCCACGTTTGCGCTTATCGGGGGCCTAGTCACGTGAACTTCGTTAGCCGAGCCTGGCAAAGTTTACTGTTGTTTGTTAGGTGAGATACCAGTACACCTAGTGTCGTGGTAACTTCCAAACGAAAAAGTGAACGAGTATAGAGTATTTGGATCCAAGTCTAGTCTCCCTACACTGGGTTACCATAAACCAGGGTTACTTTGTACCTGCGAGTAACTATGTCCTACACATTTGGTGAAGGGGTAGCAAAAATTACTGNCCATAAACCAGGGTTACTTTGTACCTGCGAGTAACTATGTCCTACACATTTGGTGAAGGGGTAGCAAAAATTACTGGGTAAATATTAGAAATTTAAAATACCTACAAAGTAAACAATTTCTGTACATATTACAAACAATTCTTTAGAAACTACACAGTTGCCAAATATATTTTTATATCTCTACTGTTGAAATATTCTTTATTTTACAACACATAATTTTAGAAAACATAAAAATGGTAAATTTAGTTCAATGGTTATAATTAACTTGAAGTCTATAACACTTGCTTGTTGAAATTCAAAATTAGTTAAACACATTTCACACTAAAAATTTGTGAGATTTACTCCGGTTTATTTGTAGTATCACAAAAAATCTTAGGCATCTAGTTTCCAGAAAATTTATTGTAAAAATACAAAAAAATAAAATACAGTGTAGCTACAGTTCTCTGTTTGTTTGCCGAATGACACCGAAACAAACGTTTTGAGTGGTGCGAAGTTATCCGAGCAGGTGCGAAGGAACTCCGGTTTACGGCACCCACTTGGATCTAGGCCCCTAGGGGAGGGAAATTTCCATATGGCTCTGCGATTATATTGTTTCTGATGTGGTGGGTTCTGCCGTTGTGTGTAACTTTTCTCGGGGTACTCCAGTTGTTTCCCCCATCCTAATTCCACCGATTCTACACCCCTACCTCACGTCTCACCTCACTTATTCTTCTTGCTGGCCGAGCGACAGGTTTGTCCCTTGCGTAGGCCAGCCGATTGTATTTAGCGCCAGTCTCTTTTCATCCGCGTGGGACCTGTCTAAAGGGGACCATTGCTCTGAAAAGCGTGTCATTTTCCCACGTTGGTGATGTGGCATGACTCATGTAGCACATCTTGTGGTCTATTATTGCCGAACAGACGTTTTGAGTACAGTGGTCAAATATGTGTTATGCATTTCTTCAGATTTGTTTGTTGTTGCTACCCACGTCGGAGGAAATGTACTGATCTGCATTGTTGTTAAATTTGTGGACAGTATAATTTAATATATCATCAATATAACACAAAGTAATTATGGAAATTTGTTGTTAGCGTGGGTGGCTTATAGTTTGGTTTTACGTTTTAAGATAAAATGCTATATTAAAGTTGAAGTTAGCCATAAATCTAAAACCAGGTGTAGGCACTAAGTGTCGGATTTTAAAGTAAGGGCATTAAAGATATTTTTGTATGCTTTTGGCGCGGAAAAACTTGTATTGGACGTAGTGATTATAGTGGCCCGCAAGTCACGCGTATAACTCGAAAATTTGTAGGAAGGCGAACTCTAACGTGCTGTCACACGATAACGCAAATGTTACAGGCGTCTACCTGTAGCATTTATTTGGTAGCAGCTTAGACTTCTCAGTCCTTTAGACACAACTGTTTATTCATTTGCTACTACCTAGGTGCAAAGTTCCTTTTATTTCACTCAATTTGGTTGCAGGCGATTCATTCATCATATTTATTTTTGGTTCTAATTTGGGAAAGAATCGCACAGCTCGAGTCAAAATAAGTGTAGTGTAGCCATGAAAAGAACCTATAAGTATACATCCTTGACCTATACCCTGCCACTAAAACAATTTACGAGATTCACATACCTATATTTTGTATGAGAATTATAATTGAAAACGAATAGTGCATTTTTGTAAATTATTCATTGTCTAAAATGAATAACATTAAATTTAGGTAAAATAAACCAAAAAGTTCACAACACAACAATAGCCCAAAAGATAACCAGGACAGAAATGATTCTAACCGATACGAAAAAGTCTTCAGAAATGTGGTTTTCCGAAATGATCTTACAGTTTGTTCTGAACCATTGCAAATAATTCTGATTAGAAACTGCATATATTTAAATGCAACAAGAAGTTACTGATATAACAAATGAGCCTACTTTTCTCAACATGGGTACAATTATTTTGAAATAATTTCTTATAAGCTGAGTTGGTAGGAAGGACTTTTTTTTCTTTGAAAGCAATAAATTTAGAAATGAAACCAGAAACTTAGCAACAGTAGTGAGACAATTACAAATACACACATGCCTTACCCGGGACTTGAAGACAGAAAACCGCGTACTATAAGCTAATGTGCAATCCACTTCATTACGGAAATTGGATTTGGAGCATCAACTTCGGATATAATCAGTCTGATGTTGCGAATTATAGGGTTTACTAACCTAAAATATTTGCAGGGCATTTATTTTATGGAAAAAGGTTATTTGGTCCCTGAGATATGACATAAAATACTTAATTTTCTTATTTGATACCATCGCACAAAATCGCCAGAAAAAAAGTCTCTATATACGATGCTTCTAATTTATACATTTTACATACAAGTTTTGTTTGAATTTGGTTAAATCCTTTAATATACATGTCAAATTTACCTAAATAATTTATGAAGCTACCATTTTGAAAATTGTTGTCTGACCCATTTAAATCATGAAAGTTTACATGGCCATCTGTAGAATTTATGGTGTGCACAATTTGGTACGAATTTATTTGAAATGTTCCAATGTAACATTTGGTGAAATCGGTTGACTGGTCCTTGAGACATGGCATAAAATCTTCCTAATTTACATATGGCGATCATCATAAATCGAAGACAAAAATAATGTAGTAGCAATTTCGATGATTGTATACTNTTCCTAATTTACATATGGCGATCATCATAAATCGAAGACAAAAATAATGTAGTAGCAATTTCGATGATTGTATACTTCCAGTATACAAAGTCAATTTGGAATTCATTGCATATTTTCGTAGATATCTCCAACAAAACTAAAATGATTTTATAGCCACTATTCTGCAAATAATTGCGTCCCACTAAAAAATTTAATTTATTATTATGGCCTACCATGCTACAACATCTTCGCGAAATTTTGTAATGATGGGCTGATTGTTTCCCGATATACGAGATAAAATCATTATTTTTATTGGTAGGGCTATCTTACAAAATGGCAGAGAAATGAGTTTCTCTGCATACAGACATTTGATGGTTTTAATAGGTTCTGCAAGCATACAACTTAAGCTGGAATTTGTTTCGTTAATCAAATATACTGAGCTAAAATATTTATATAGTCAACATATTGAAAATATTTGCGTGATCTACATAAAACATACCAGTCTACACCACCTGCTGCAGATCTATTTGTTTGCAAAATTTGGAAGGAATCTGTCAATATCTTCCCGAGATATGTGCCAAAAACTTTATTTCCTGGCATAGCGCTATCTTACAAAATAGTGGACAAAAGATACTCCATGTAGATACAGTTGATAGTTGTAATATATATTGTCATCATACAAAGTTATGCTGGAATTGATTACATAGTTTCGACGATATAGCATTCTATGCTAAAATAACTATATATCCGTCATTTTGAAAGTAAGTGTATGACATGCTTAAAACACATCACTTAACATCATATGGAGAAGTATTACTTGTTTGCTAAATTTGGGAGGAATCGGTTTGTTATGTACCGAGTTATGACATAATAACGTTATTTATTCGTATGGTGCTATCTTCTAAAGCGGGAGACTGATGTGGTTATTTGTTGTTTTATATGATACCTGTAATAGATTTTTTCAGCATACACAATTTATGCGAAATTGGTTAAATGGTATGGCATATATAATAAATATTTTAAAACATTTGTATGGCGGCCATTTTAAAAATTAGTAGCTAAACAAATTCACTCACTTACATTCATATGACCTACCACAGTTTTACTTTCATGCCAAATTGGGTTAGAATTTGTTTAATAGTTTTCGAGATATAATGTAAAATATCTAATTATTAAATTGTTGCTGTTTTCAAAATGGCGAACCAACAACAAGATTAATCTAAAAATTTAATGCCTACACAATGGTCTATCAGCATACAAAATTTGGTTTAAATACGTGGAATGGTTCCCGAGATATGACATAACAACAAATTCTAAAATGGTCGCCATTTTGAAAGTAAACGTCCGATGTGGTCAAAAACCATAAAAATCCGGTATCCTTACTTATTGTTATATGTGTACCTTGTTTTGTGAAATTCGGTTCACGCGTTCAAAAAATTTAGAAGGGGTGGGCGGACACACAAGCTCAGACACACACTCACACACACGCAAAAAAAAAAAAAAAAAAAAAAAAAAAAATATATATATATATATATATACACACACATACACACACCTACACACACATACAGATGCGAAAGTGATCTCATAAGCCTTTCTTTTCTTCGGAAGGTAGGCTAAAAATCGGTAACTGAACGTATCTGAAAGTGTACAGAATGGGGCAGAATTCGACCGACAAATTTCGTGATGTGGTTACTTATGCAAAATCAAGTGGGAAATATGCACGACACCTTCTACCTAAAATGAACATGAGGGAAAATATAATCCCTAGAAAATCGAAATTTTGACCATAATTTTTGAAAACTATCGGAAATAGAGTTCAATTAAATTATAATTCTCCGAACATAGTTTTACGTTATCGGGATCTTCAACGTAAGAACAACCCCTCATTAATAACCCCCCGTAATTAAAATTACACAGGTAGCCACCCTCTTGCCGCAGACAACCTTTTTTNAACAACCCCTCATTAATAACCCCCCGTAATTAAAATTACACAGGTAGCCACCCTCTTGCCGCAGACAACCTTTTTTCACCAGGAATGATTAACTTTTAATGCTAATTTATTAAGCAGTTTGACCTAATTAATAAAAGTGGCCCTGTTGTTTCAACTGCCCAGGACCTACCGTTTTCGTGCAAAACGCACACAAATCTTTCAACGACAGCAATGCAGTTCAAGTGCTTAGCTAATACCTATATTTCCTGCAAGAAATTACACACCGACTGTCGCAAGATACAAACAGGAAGCTTCAGTATTTTTAGCTTATTAATGTACAGTGGCTCACATTAATATTCGGCCACCGATGATTATCGCAATTTAATGGCCTTGTGTTACATTAGAAATGAAGATAAACATAAAACATATTGCACAATAATTCTTGTGTGCTTTAAATTAAATGCAATAGTAGCCAATAACTGAAATGAGCAGTGAATTACAATATTCTGTCCTCGCGTGCTTCATAAGTACGTCACTTCAATATTCGGCCAGTTGTGGTGGACGCGTGGCACAGGCACGATGCACATTGCGTTCGTACCTCGTGTCATTCCCTGCACGCTCTCTGCGCTGAGAGGTTGTATTGTGTAGTTCTGATGGCTGCGTCAGTCAGGCAAATGGGACCTAGGGCAAGAATACAACTTTCAACAGAGGCAGATGGTAATTTTTCCTCATGCAAAGAAGAAATCTCAACGAGAAATTGCGGAGCACTTGAATCTGCCGAGGTCCACTGTCGGAGACATCATAAGAAGGTTTCTGAAGTAAGACAATATGTTCGATACCTCATAAAGGACAGCCAAAGAAACTAAGCGAGAGAGAAGAACATCTAGTAATCAGGAAAATAAAGAAACATCGAAAATTAGTGGTTGCAAACTTACCACGGAACTACACAATGAATGTGGAAAGAACATCCATCCAGAAACCATACGACGAGTTATCAGAAGAGCAGGATATAATGGCAGGGTTTCTAGAAAGAAGCCTTTCATTAATGAGGCAAATAGAAGAAAACGACTTACGTTCGCAAAAGACCACGCTGACAAATATGAAATCTGGTGGAATGATGTTATTTTTGCTGATGAGACGAAATTGAATGTGTTTGGTTCAGATGGTAGGGTAACAGTATGGCGCAAGCCAAATGTTGATCTAAAAACTGGGGATATGCAACCTACTGCGAAAAACAGTGGAAGTAGTATTATGATCTGGGGTTTTATATCTTCAGCAGGTGTTGGAGAGGCTGTACATATTGATGGAACAATGAAAAAGGAAAATGATCTCAACATCCTGAAAGCAAAACTTCACAAGAGGNACAACCCCTCATTAATAACCCCCCGTAATTAAAATTACACAGGTAGCCACCCTCTTGCCGCAGACAACCTTTTTTTCACCAGGAATGATTAACTTTTAATGCTAATTTATTAAGCAGTTTGACCTAATTAATAAAAGTGGCCCTGTTGTTTCAACTGCCCAGGACCTACCGTTTTGGTGCAAAACGCACACAAATCTTTCAACGACAGCAATGCAGTTCAAGTGCTTAGCAAATACCTATATTTCCTGCAAGAAATTACACACCGACTGTCGCAAGATACAAACAGGAAGCTTCAGTATTTTTAGCTTATTAATGTACAGTGGCTCACATTAATATTCGGCCACCGATGATTATCGCAATTTAATGGCCTTGTGTTACATTAGAAATGAAGATAAACATAAAACATATTGCACAATAATTCTTGTGTGCTTTAAATTAAATGCAATAGTAGCCAATAACTGAAATGAGCAGTGAATTACAATATTCTTTCCTCGCGTGCTTCATAAGTACGTCACTTCAATATTCGGCCAGTTGTGGTGGACGCGTGGCACAGGCACGATGCACATTGCGTTCGTACCTCGTGTCATTCCCTGCACGCTCTCTGCGCTGAGAGGTTGCATTGAGTAGCTGTGTTAGCTACGTCAGTCAGGCAAATGGGACCTAGGGCAAGAATACAACTTTCAACAGAGGCAGATGGTAATTTTTCATCATGCAAAGAAGAAATCTCAACGAGAAATTGCGGAGCACTTGAATCTGCCGAGGTCCACTGTCGGAGACATCATAAGAAGGTTTCTGAAGTAAGACAATATGTTCGATACCTCATAAAGGACAGCCAAAGAAACTAAGCGAGAGAGAAGAACATCTAGTAATCAGGAAAATAAAGAAACATCGAAAATTAGTGGTTGCAAACTTACCACGGAACTACACAATGAATGTGGAAAGAACATCCATCCAGAAACCATACGACGAGTTATCAGAAGAGCAGGATATAATGGCAGGGTTTCTAGAAAGAAGCCTTTCATTAATGAGGCAAATAGAAGAAAACGACTTACGTTCGCAAAAGACCACGCTGACAAATATGAAATCTGGTGGAATGATGTTATTTTTGCTGATGAGACGAAATTGAATGTGTTTGGTTCAGATGGTAGGGTAACAGTATGGCGCAAGCCAAATGATGAGCTAAAACCTGGGGATATGCAACTTACTGCGAAAAACAGTGGAAGTAGTATTATGATCTGGGGTTTTATATCTTCAGCAGGTGTTGAAGAGGCTGTACATATTGATGGAACAATGAAAAAGGAAAACGATCTCAACATCCTGAAAGCAAAACTTCACAAGAGGNAGAGGCTGTACATATTGATGGAACAATGAAAAAGGAAAATGATCTCAACATCCTGAAAGCAAAACTTCACAAGAGGGGGTGATAATCTTGACATTAGGGACACGTTTAAGTTCTACCAAGATAATTACCCAAAACACAAGTCGTACAGTGTCAAAAGCTGGCTATTGTGTAACTGTCCCAAAGTCATAAACACACTTCCTCAATCACTCGACCTGAATCCCATAGAAAGTCTTTGAGATGAACTCAAAAGAAGACTGCGTACTACAACAATAAGGTCCACAAAAGAATTAGAGAAAAGGTTCAAGGAAGAATGGAGTAAGATTGGCTCCGAATGTACCAGGAAAATAATTGCTAATATACCACAACGCCTGCGAGAAGTAATTAAACAGAATGGCCATGCTACCAGGTACTTAAAGACTGTTTGTTTAGTTTGCAAAGAGGATTATGTTTGTGTTTGAATGATGATGGTCGAATATTAAAGTGGCGTANAAGACTGTTTGTTTAGTTTGCAAAGAGGATTATGTTTGTGTTTGAATGATGATGGTCGAATATTAAAGTGGCGTAGTTATGCAGCATGGTATGGCAAAATCATATTTTTTGTTGAGTTGCATTGCTCATTTTCGTTATTGGCTACCGCTATATTCCATTTAAAGCACACAAGAATGATTGAGGAATATTATTTATGTTTATCATCATTACTAATGTAACATAAGGCCATAAAACTGCGTTAATCATAGGTGGCCGAATATTAATGTGAGCCACTGAATGGTACACATTGTTTATAGTAAGTGTTAAATATATTCTCCACCATCGTCTGTGCAGTGGGCACATCAACCTACCACAGAAGCATTAAGGTAATATTGCCTATGTAATAGGCACTGTACAAATGCTATTGAACCTTTGTGTGCGTGCTACATGAAAACGGCGGGTCCTTGACATTTGCAAGAAGAGAGTCACTTTTCTTAAGTAGCTTCATACTGCCCAATAACCCGGCATCAAAAGTACATAAATCATAACTGTAAAAATGTCTGCAATAAGAGGTTGGTCACCACTGTTCATTTTAATTGCGGGTAAGGGGGGAGGTATTAACGAAAGTTGGCTCTTAAATGTAAGATCCCTATATCATAAAACAATGTTCGGACTTGCTTTCTTATAAGGAATCACCTCACGAAGGTTGTCTGTCGGATTCCACCTCATTCTGTATATTTTAAAGAAAATAGTTCTCGTATAACAACAGTAGCGTCTGTATTGAATTATGGAAAGATGTTCTGTGTGTGCTTTTAAAGTGTTGTGTTAAGTTTGGTGACCACTCAGTTGCTGTTTTCTTTTGTTTTGTTCTTGGTATATTTACAGGAGTAGTATATTTTTTAACATCCCTACCATTGTGCCACTTGGTATTAATATAGATAGTGGCGATAGCAATGGTATTTTTCACATGCGGTTGAAGGATACGCAGCGGACAAAGGTAAAATAAACCGTAAGAGGGTATCGATAGTTCTCAGTGAACAGAGCAAACTATTGCCAACTTCTAAAGTGAAAAAAAAAGCGCATAAAGCAGTGCTTAATTATAACATACGTCAATTTCAGGCACTTTTAAATGCAAAGGTATGTTTTAATATAAATGCGCCTGTTTTGAAAGGGATCGTCACCGAATTTTGAAACAGCCATACTTCATTTTCGCCAGATATGTGTGCACATGTGTATTGATGAGGCGAAGAAGGGAAAGGTAACGTCATGGCGGGGCGACGGGATATTCGCGGCGTGGGTTGGCTGANAATAAACCGTAAGAGGGTATCGATAGTTCTCAGTGAACAGAGCAAACTATTGCCAACTTCTAAAGTGAAAAAAAAGCGCATAAAGCAGTGCTTAATTATAACATACGTCAATTTCAGGCACTTTTAAATGCAAAGGTATGTTTTAATATAAATGCGCCTGTTTTGAAAGGGATCGTCACCGAATTTTGAAACAGCCATACTTCATTTTCGCCAGGTATGTGTGCACATGTGTATTGATGAGGCGAAGAAGGGAAAGGTGACGTCATGGCGGGGCGACGGGATATTCGCGGCGTGGGTTGGCTAATAAGCAACCTTGTAGTCGTCGCCGTCCGAGGCTTCCCCCCTGATTGTTTCCTTCCGCCTCGAGGCTTGAGTAATGGCGTGCGCGCTACGTGATCAAACCTCTCTACCCCTCCGCCACGTTCTCATACAACACTTCCTGAAAACACGCCGCTCGATTGTGCGCCGGGACCGCTCGCTCGCTCGTGAGAAATGGTCATCTTTTCTCCAACTGCTGCCTCCCCCACTCCTCCCCCGCACGTACCGAGTTTGAGGTACGAGCGGGTCGCAGGCGGGGATAGTGGTTGTATATAATATAAAATATATAAACCGCTCCACATACACTCCGGCCTTCCCCTCGCCCCTGGGGTCGACGGATCTTGTGCCGCGGTGCGGTATAACGTGTTAGGTAATGCATATAAACTTCTTCATTACCAGTTGGGCCCGGCTGGAGCCGGATACGCGAGCGACAACGGACCAAGGCTCACGAGCGATGCGTCTTGAGTCTTTCCTCCGCCGCTGTGGGCGGTCGGCATGTGCGTGGTGCCGTGTACACGCACCGCCGTTAACTCACAGCTTTCCCGTATTGCCCTCTCCAGCTTCTTATTTGAGCCACTGCCCAACCTTACTCCCTACGCCTGTCCACTTGAACCGTCCAATTTTTACAAATACGAAAACATTGTTATAATGCTTTTCGTTTTGCTCATAACAAAACTCAGTGGATACCGTTTTACGCCACGCCATTTTTTAAGACGTTAAGGCTGTTGCTTGAGTTGAAAGCAGTGAGAACCTGGTACAGGGAAATACGTGTTAACGAAATTAGATATTTTAAACCAATTTTTAAAGGTAGAAACTTGAAATAGAAACCTTAGAGTGAGAAATGATACTCTCAAGCTTTGTATCAACGCAAATATAACAACTTGTTTTTCAGTAATTTCTTTTAAATTATTAAGTTTTCTCAACTTTCCAAGAAACACGCGATACATGAATGCTTTCGATACCAAAGAAGCCCGCATTTTCTGCTCAAAAAAGTTCCAGGTGGTATATATCTATCTTTAACAGGAACGCGAAGAAACCGAATTTCATTAACACTTTTTTCCATATACCAAATCCTCACTGCTCTTTTTACTTTACTGTACTCTCTTGACCTGCCACTTGGAAAAACCACCCTCAGTGTAGAAGGCGTGCCTCAAAACCACGACCTCTCGAATGTGAAGCAGATATGCACGTAAACAAACAAAATGAAAACGGCGCAAATGGTAAATTGTAACGTTTAGAGGTCCAAGTCGATATTTCAAAGAAAAAGATAATTTTTTTAAGCAAGTGTCGCTGAACGTAATTCGAAAAATAAAATTTTGAATAAAAATTTATTTTATAACAATTGTGGATGTTTTATGTTTGCGGTGTTAATATTTTCTGCGAGTTTTACTAACGACACTGCAAAATTCTTATTAGGCATTAATTTTTTTCATTAGAAATGTAAAATTTATTTGACGAATATACATTATATGCGTGTCATAATACGCAGGAAGTCGAACTTCAACTTTTTTTTAAGTGTAGTGAAATAAAAGAAAATCATTATAGTAATTAAAAATTACTTATTTGGTCATGAAAATTAGTTACGTAATAAATATTTCTTACATATTATACGTTAATAAATATATATTATATTTATGGATAAAATTAATTGCCTCGAGTGACTGACTCACGCACTCACTCATCTACCCCCAGCTCAAATCACTAGAAGGAAAAGCATGCAATGTTATGGATGGCTTCCACTTTGGAGCACTCACCAAGAAAGGATTTTTCGAAATTTGACCCCTAAGAGAGCAAAAAAGGATTTTTTTTTCAAGGACTCATTATAAGTGCACTAATCAGACGAGATATTGTTGTGGTATACAAAATCCTTAAAACTGAATAATATTTATTTTTTTTACATTTAACCCTTAAGTTTGTGAAAAGAGGTCAAATGTGTTTTCTTGGAGTCCCCAATAGCTCATTAACCCGATGAGATATCGTTGTGGTATTGGTTTCAAAAAGTAGGCTATACCTAAAAATACCTAAAAACGTATCTCAGTTTTTTTATTCAACAGCTAAGAAGGCTAAAAGGGTTAAAATATGTTTTCGAAGACTTATAGATAGCTTTTTAACCCGATTCTACGTTGTGAAGCTCTTTTCCTCGAAAGGCTACCGATATAAATGCCTGAAAATAAATTTCGCGGTTGTTTTGAAATTCACCCCTTAGAGGGCGAAAAAGGGATAAAGGCCTAGTGAGTTTTCAAATACTCCTCAATAGATTAGTAACACGATAAGATATCGTCATTATAATTGCTTTAAAATGTTGGCTATATAAATACCTAAAAACTAATTTCACGATTTTTCTCAATTGAAATCTCCAACACTGTGTAAAAATTTGAATGTGTTTTCGTTGAAATGTTATATACGTTATATCGTTTTCATATCTATAAACTTCATAACAACATGATTTTTAAAAACGCATCAAACGAAAAAAAGAAATTAATTCAAGTTTCATGTACCACACTGTCGTAGAAAAATGTTGTCAAAACTGAGCAGTATTAATAATCAAATAGCTTATTTTCGTAGACTGCGTGGTCAGTGAAATACATCACACCATGTTGTTTTCCTTCCGATATTCTATATAGGTGTATAAATAACATATATACCACCTTTGATAATTCTATACGTTATTTTCGGTGAAGGGTAAATTGGGGTACACTCTAAGAAAACGTTCGCAAATATACCACACCAGTGTATACGTATAGTGAGAAAGAGCAGGTGGTAAAGTTTGTCCCTTACATTCATTGCAGTGTTACTACATATGCTCAGGAGACAGTCAAATGCACAGGGAAGTTACCAATTACGAATTGTTGCGGTGCTAAACATTCCTACATATGCAGCCTGATGGCGGTATTTCCATACAATGTGTAGGTTAGAAACTTCTATAGCAGTTTAGGAAGTTAACTAGAAACATTTTTAGAATGTAAATTGTCCATTCCAGTTGCACAGTAAACATCTTTGTGTTGCGATATTTAGTTTGTTTCGTGCAAACAGAACTGTCACAATTATGAACTTGCGAATTACCTACATAGCTGTCATAACCACATGATATGATACTGGCGAGGCCATTTGTTTTTATTTGATTTATAACAAACCTGAGATTTTATTCACTACAATAACATTAAACGTAATTTGAATATAGTCCAGTTGCATTACAACTATAAATGCTCAGATGAATAAAATTTGTTTATAGAATCATTACACTAAATTTTTTTAAGTGAATCGTCAAATAGTTTTAAAAAATGGCCTGGAAGAAAATGTTACGGGGATTTAACAGCGTTAACATTATAAAATTATCATAAATCCTTAGCATAGTTTTGTTAAGTTGCTCGAAGGGGTAGAAATGGAGTACAAATCTGTGGACACAAGCTGTGAAAATGGATTATGCAGGTCCATTATCCTGTGTATTTCATCAAAAGTATCTACCCTCCTGAATTATCACCACACAAGCTTCTCCTCTAGGTTGGGGCTCCATTAACTTACCTCCAAAACACTGCAATATCACCAGTGGACATTCCGTCTGAGTGCTCTTCTGAATTCAAAAAAATTACATTCCCATGCCAGGTCTGTTTTGCTATGACTATAAATATTTGTCAAGGGCAGTCGCTGAAGGTTGTAGGGAGAGGTTTGAGGAAGGACCGCTTCTCACATGTGTAACATTACGTGGCCCACTCCATATTTAACTCACCTAGCATCTTGATAATCCTAGCATCATTAATGCGGTGCGCAAATACGTCCCTCGATAAAGGTAATTAGTAGCTGGTTCGTGTAGTACACACGGGACAATCCGTGCACAGAAAGCGAGCTTTATATATATAATATGTGAATTAGTGAGTGACTCCTGTTACTAGGTCCCGCGTTATTAAGCTCATGCTGACACGCCTACATTAGTGTGAGGAAACTGAAACAAGCACCGGTGGCAATATTCTTTTACCATTAATGTAGATTAATTCATCCGGCCATCGATACACTTTAGTAGGGCTCCGCATCTCGCCAACAGATTGGTGATTAGATGGCGGGCTCGTCTGAGACAAAACAAGTTGCTCGTGCAAGCAGGTCTGGGGAAGAAATCTATCGTAGCCTGTATGAAGAAACCACCCATTCATTCGTCTGGGTTGGGGTGTTATCGAAATAAGGTTGGCTGGACTGAGAATTGGACCGAAGTCCTCCCGACTGAGTTTTAAGTTGGTCACCAATACGTCACTTTGCCAATGCCTTTTTAATCAAGTAGATAATAAATAAGGAAAAAAATATCACATCATGATCTGTGACTGTGATAGAATGGGATGCATATTACCTATACTTATATTTAATTAAGATCGTGTTACTGAATAATTAGAACAGTACGAACTTACTGTTTAAAATACGTACGCGAATCATAACTTGTGATGAAATTTATCTGTGCCAAGAAAACTGAAAAGAGTGCAGCTCCCGGTTTTTACACACTTGGTTAAAAATATTTTTATACTCACTAGTTAAGTAAACACAATAGTCATAGCAGTTCTGTAGAGTGCGTTTTGAAAACAAATACAAATAAATTAAAAAAATTGCAATATTGGCAACTTAGGTAAATGTAATGTACTGTCATTTCTGAAAAACATAGAATATTTGCATGAAAATTTTTCACCGGTTTAAAGCTCGACTTAACTATAAGGTCTTAAAACACATGGTTAACTGAAGCTATCTAAGCATTCACATTTTTTTCTTTCTGTTTTATATCAATTATTAGTTTATTAGTATGCTGTCAGATCCTATATACGCTTGATTTACCGGAATTATTATTCCGTCAGTGAATTATAACCAGTCGTTTGCGAGGCTTGGCCCATTATCTGAACACACCGTAAGGTTGCTGCTCTTGATCCGAGATCAAAATTTCAATTTCGCTCCACAAGCGCGTCATAAAAGTGCGACGGCTAACATGTGTTTCGAGGCGTAACTTTAAAACACAAATTCTTCTGGGACAACTTTCCTCCACATGTTGTAAATAACGAAATCGTTTCATCGCGCCGAAGGATTTTTTTGCATATTTTTTTTTAAAAGAACATCACGTGTGCCATGAGAGGTAAAGACCGGCTTACGAAACACTTGTTTTGGAAACAGGTATGGTCTTCGGCACGAAAAGAAAATTCGAACACGGATCAAATTTTCTATAGCCCAATATGGCGGGGGCAGATCTGCATATTTTTATTGATAAAGAGTAGATTTTAATGAGTGTAAACATTCTCGGGGAATAATTTTCGGCGTGGCCTGAATTTCCCTGAGATGTCGCAGTAACCAATTTCCCTGAGAATGTTTTTAATTCCAGGCTGAACCGCGCGCACAGCATGCCGACACCAAACCAGCTCGAGTATTAGACTGATTAATGCCTGCTATTACTCAACATAAATCATCCTCTTAACAAGGCTGTAGCTGAGGCGCAGGGGAAAAATAGAGGAAGAGAGTCGCGTCTTGTATTCCAGTCACATTCTTTCTCAAAATCATTTTCTCCAGGCCTGTTTTGAATATAAATCAAGATCGGTGTGATTTTTAACGATATTAACAAGCGGAGGAGAAACTCAGTATCAGATGGAGGTTGTCGTTTTGTATCGTCGTTCAGGCCATTGAGGTTCTGTGTTCAATTAATTCCTTGTACGTGTAACTAATACTATTGACTCTCGCACTATAATTTCATGAACATAATTTGGGTTCATAAAAGTTAAATATTAATTTTGTTCGGTGTCGTTCTTGAATGCATGAGACTGCTGTCGTAAACTCCCGCCTACCAACAGATAGCATCTGGAGGCTACCGGCACCGCTTACACCAAGTTTTGATCGTTGCGAACTAGCAGCGAGAGTTCTTACTGAGCACGGCATGATATTTATCGCACAGTTTGAGGCATAACGACTCCGTTACAGATCTTCCTCATTACAAGAAAATTGTGAGCTTAACATACTGTTGAGGGTATGTCCTGCGAAATTTTTATTTCAACAATGTTTAAACTAATACATAAAAGGCGATTACGTAATTATCATTTTATTCCACTCTCACAACATACAGCATGATTAGTTCTTATATATGGGCCACCTAAACACCAATGATTTAATAACAATTATTATTGCCTTGTCTTGAATAGCAGGTGCATAATCCATCTTGTTCTACTCCCACCAAAGCAAACCGGGTTCTATTCCCGACGGGGACACACTCAAATTTCCGCATCAGGGAAACGTGCCGGACGATGCTGTTGGTCGGCGGGTTTCCTCAGGGCTCTTCGTTTTCACAGCTCTTACATTCTGGTGTAGCTCCATACCAACCTCATCGGCTCTACAAACCTCGTTGTGAAGAGCCGTGAAAACCTCTCATCTCCACTCTCCATCTTATTCTAAATTATGGAGCGGTAAAAATGAGGAACTGCACGACCATTCGCATGCAAATGTATTGAAGTACACCTGAATCAGGATTGAATACACGATCGAAATCGGGTTTAATAACACATGCCAAGGTCACAATTCACAGTGGATACCACTTATGCATGCAATTTCAGATTATTTTTCAGGAAGACACGCTTTCGGCACAGGAGCTCTTGTGTCTGATTAAAAACAGAATTAATTGGCAGCTTAAAAATAAAACATTATTTTCATAATACGATTACGCAAATATTTTGTGGCGGTTTTACAAAATAAGCAGAAAATTAATTAAATCCTTCATAACAAACAAATGTGACAAAAACCGTAGTCCAAAAATTACTCTAAGATCGTGTATCTAACATACGGTCAAACGTAAGCCTAAAAGCAAATTTAACAAAATGCACTGTTTTAGTTTCCGTCTTTATTTTTCAATATTCAGAAAATGAATAGCTATTGTGCAAGGACAGTAAAAAGCGCTAAATGGGATTACTTTATTTACTCAAGCATAAGTCGCTTTTATTTCACCATTAGTTCCCGCGTTAGATTCCGTTATATAAGTGCATTACTATTTAATATAGACTGTTATGCTTCTAAGACAAGAGTATGGATAACTATGCAGCTTTTGTTTAGTTATTGCCGACAAGAACTTTTAGTTTTTTTTTTTTGTGCTGTTTTCATTTATAGATTTATGAGGTAATTTTCCGTCAACATATTTTCAGTATAGTATGGAAAAGTTAGACGAAAATATAATGCAAAATTTGATAACGAAATGAATAGTTCTAAACACACCACCCAAACAGAACATAATAGATAAGACAGCAGTCACGGCTTAAAACAGTGAAACTTAAGCTACAAACTTAGTTATTCACGTATGTTTTACTGCTAGAACATAATAAACGTACGACTATTAAGACAAGATTTATATATTTTTTACTGTTAAAGGAAAATTGCTCCCACTTGGTAAGGATTTATTACTGCAAATTTGCCTTCCATTATTCAGACTGCTTGGTTTGGTGTTCCTCAACTTATGCCTTGTTAGAAAACTCATTTATGCAGTTTCTTGCGAAATATTCCTACTCCATTCCGAAGTATTATTCAGTCGCCATAGCAACTGAGACGTACACTTAGGCCTGTTGCCATAAAATTTGCGCTTTCTGTAAAAACATTTGGCAACCATGAAAGTTGGCAAGTATGCAAATTGATGGATGATATGCAAACAATTAAAGTTTCGTATGACGGCGCATGCACGCACGTCGTATGGCGGCACTGTCGTCATTCTTCACGTGGCGTACGCCAAATGTTCTCAGATCAACGCATCCAACGTGACAGCCACGGCACTTGCCAGGGGGTAAGAGACATGACGCGCAATGCAACTGATGAAGTTCGAGAGAGGACGGGTAGTATTACCGCGAGACGCAGGGTGGATGGTATGCCGAATTGCGGGTTATTTGAGCCGTTCGGACTTGACATATTATGTTTGGAGCAATGGGCAGTTGAAGGTACCCACATATGACAGACCGGTTCTGGACAATCCTGACACCACCAGGAGGAAGGCCTGTTTGCTAGGCAGAGAGGTGCAAACACAGCCTGCGGCTTCTTTGTCCGCCATCTAAAGACGTGTACGAGTTTCAAAAGAAGACCCGTGTCTCCACCACAAACATTTATAGACGCCTGTCCCGGGAAAATATGCGATCCTAACGACCTCTGAAGCACATCACTCTATCCGAGATCATGTCTGAACTTGCTCTAAGATCGACACAGATTACTGTTGCGCCATTCGAGTTCAGTGCATGACTGGAGATCGAGATTAACTTCATTATGAACCGCCGAATATGGTAGTTCAAAGACATGATACAAGATCAGGTTAGTGTTTGAAGTATTATTTATATACCAGAAAGAAATTTCGTAATATTTCAATCGTTTAGATGTGGATTTGGCTGTTGTTTACAGTTGCAAAACATTATTCACGAGTACAGATTTCATTAAGTTAATAAAAAAATAATTGTTAATTTTTTTTTTAAGTTGTGAAATTCACGCCAATAACTTCGAATAAACACAACGGAAAACTGAAACAGCCATTCAGAATATTTGAAACTGGCCTCGTTTTACGCAAGAGGCACGCCGAAAAGTGAATCTCTCGACGAAAGTTTTGCTCGCGGAAAGAGCAGACTTCACCAAAAGATGTTTGAAAATACACCAAACGATAGCACTAAACTGTAAAATAGTTTGGAAATATGTAATAACATTATACACGCTTAAGAATTATACAGTTAAATTTGTAGAACTACGTTAATTAAAACAGAGATAAAACATAGCAACATCTGGTTTTTTTTGTCCACAACATTCTTCAAAGTACTGGTTTTAAAAATAGTGAATAATCAAGGATTGTTTGAAATAGAGCTGTAATGCAAACATCTATACGTTATTGAAAATTGTATAACGAATGACTTTATAGGGTTGTGGGCGGTGTCTGGCACCCGGTCTCGCCCTCTTTTAAATAACGTTTTATTACATTAAAAATTGCCAAGTACAAAGGGTGCAAAAAGTTTTTTTGTAGATACTTTACATTTCCATAGTCGTGAAATGCTGATATCTCAAAGTTTCTTTTTTACCCCCCGGCTTACGATATACTTGTGTCGCAAAATGTCGCAGTCAATTCAACCAGATTACGTCGTTAAAAAAAATTAAACTTGAGAGATAATGCCCACACAAACTCGCCAACTATCTCTCATACTTCAAGACAAAAAGATGCATCATGACGTCACAAAATTAAAGCCTATTGCAAACAGTGTTCCATCCCAATCCATGACTACATTTTTTTTTTAACAGAGATCAGGAGGTCTACGATTGGAACTCCGCCTGTCACGTTGGAGCAACACTTTTACACTGTATCTCAGATTAAACTGAAGATCATGATTGAATCAGAATCTTATGGTCTCGGTTCAGCACATATAATGGTGCAATCGGCATTAGGCAAACTAGCACCAATTCTTGGTCAGTTTTTGTAAAACAAGATAAATGGTCTTACTTGCAGCTAATTTTCACTTTCCCCTTTAACTGAGACGTAAATATGTGGCACTTTTTTGTCCTTATTCACTTCCAGTAACATGCGAGGATCCCAGTTAGTGTCTAATGTTGTAATACGCGTATTTACATGAAGGGCTTTATTTTTCAAATTGTGACTTAAAAAGTACTCAACCGTGAACCGGCTTTATCTGGCTTCAGAGAGCCTGTAATTTTTGCAGATAAGGTTAAGTTAAACAGCAAACAGTTTCACAAGAGCTGAAAAATGTATTTTCAGCGATGGCATATTCACCCGCTGAGTAAGCTTAACACAAAGCTGTCTTTGGTCTTGAGTGAGTACATACTATATGGGGTTGTGTGAGTGACCGCTTACATGAGGTATGTTGAGACCTGAAGCCCTGTTTCGTCATTATTAAATGTTTCGATGTAAAGTTATTGTTGTATATTTTACTGTAATTAATAGTAATACCGTTACGGTGACAGGAATAAGGGCACAGAGTTAGCAGAATCATGTCATACCTATAACGTCTCAGTTGAGATGCGGGTGGTCTACCACGTGGCTCAGTATCATGTGCTTGTTTATTGTTGAATTAAAAGTCACACGGAAGGCTGATCTCATATACAGATGATGAGAAATGTACACTGTACTATAGACTATAGTATATTCGCAGTTTATTCACACTTTTGGAATAAAACACTTTAAATATTGTGCTGTAGCAGAAATAATATTAACGAGAATGAATTAAAAGTTATATTTTTTCTAATAATTATATAAGCAATCATACATGGCATTAAAATATGCAAAAGCATAACAATAAAATTTTTTTCTTGATTTACATAAAATTGATTAATGATAACAAAACTTGAATGATACATATTGCATGAACTTTTAATGAAAACATTATTAAATGCGAAGATGATTAAAACAATTATTGCAAAACTGACTAGATATGAATACGTGAGTAAATATATAGAAGGGCAGCTGTTTAAGCCCAGTAAAGCCTTCGTTTCATAAAAAAAAGGACTATATTTAAATTACTATTAAAAAGATCCAGATTTCGGTGGAGGCAGTCAAACGCCCCGTCAAAGCTCCAACCGAATAAAAATGTTGCAGATTAAACACATTAAAAATAATCCCCTCAGAGAATGAATTTGCATATTAGTAACACATTTACATTCGTAACAATTCTACGGTTGTAGTTGGATGATGAATAAATAAAGTAATCGTACCCAAGGAATTTCTAATTGTCCTTATTGCAGAATTTTACAGAATGAGAAAATGTAGATCCTAAGCAAAAACTTTCAAAAGTTCGCAGTTAACCGTGAACAGCCTAGTTCAAAACCTACCAGTGACCTTTTCTTACTGTGTATAATTCCAGACAGTTCAGTAGTTTACAGCTACCAAAACACATTGGTGTGATAATCTCACATCAGATGGCGATACGATCCCATTTTACTATTCTTAATTAAGCTACTTACCGCGTTATCGTCCATTACCAACAAAATTAATGTCAGATTGACCACAGGACACGTCCCTCACAATTGACAGCTATGAAAATTACTTATTGCAAATTCTCTCTCACTCAGTCACATATAATAACTGTTAGGTAGGGTAGCAGACGGAGAAACCCATAACTACGTACTTGCAGTATTTGCTTCCAGAAAATCATTTTTCTGTTCGTTATTGCGGCAGATATGTTAGTCACTTATTAAAAACACTTTTAAAAGCTAACCTATTACAGCATTGATTCAACCTTACCAACATAACTAACAAAAATCATCGCTTTAAGAAAGATGGTTATTTTACTAATAGAAATAGCAAAGTAAACCTTTTTATATAACTAACTGTAAAAGTTTTTGCAATCACCTTGTGCTTAAGTAGTTGACCACATATATCATACATCCAGTTTGCCGTGTGTTCTGCGAACTTGTTCTTTCGTGTCTTCGGGAACAATGGCTGAGCTGAAATGTCGCACCCCAGTAGCAACATTACATGCATAGCCTATGCATAAAGGCACAGCGTATCAGCGTATATTAATATGCATTTAATTTTGTGATTGCACCGTATGAAATCTCCTGTGCGTCTGTACACATGTTGTACCTATGTGTGTAATAACTTTGTATACTTATGAATTCATTCATAGAGCTGACAAATTTTGAGTTTATCGCTTGCACCAATTGCTTTCCCAGCCTCCGCTTACTCTCCCTCTTTCCATGTAAATTGAAGGAATAATGAAAATAGGGATTTGGAGTGTGTTATTTCTAAGCCTTTTTCGTATTCTTTTAAACTGTTGCTTATTGTCAGTCCCACTTTACCAATAGGCTAATCGGGAAGTGACACCAATGACTAAATCTAATATTACGGCTGAAACATTAACGTAAACACATGCCTTACTCGTGTTTCGAACATACCTTGCGGTGTAAACAAGCATGCCGGCCACGGCACAGAGTTCGGTGAACCGTAAAACCCACATGCTTTCAAAAAATATCAGAAGAGAATGTTAAATAATAACATAACTACTATGTATGTATATAATTACATAGATTTAATGTGGGACATCAGAGGCCCAAACGCATTTACGAGCCCAGAAATGGTAACTGCGTGGACCACCAAGCGAGTTAAACCTTTGATACCTTCGTTACAGACATCAGCAGGGCGTTAAACGAGGCATTTCGTGGCAATATTTTGTCTTATGTGGTAATAAACTGTTATATCAGCATTTGTATTTCTTTTACTAGGACGTTTTGAGTGCGCAAACAACCTAATGACTTCCAACACGGAATTAATAATTGTAGTTATTCGACCGTACATCTCGTATCATGATTAAGACATTTTTCGTTCATTTTCGCAGTCTGTCTGTATAACTATTGGAATAATTTTCGCTATAGAAACATGTTAATTTTTACTTTGTTAAACCTATACGGCCCACCAATGAAACGTCTTTTGAGAGAGACACTAGGTCTTCGGTTTTCATTTGCCTTAAGGTGCCACGCTTTTACATAAGTAACGTTTAATTTCTCACAACCGAGATGGTATTCAGATGGTTCGGATCTCACTGTAAGTACGCAGCTCCCTTTTTATATATTTGTACGTAAGTAGTGTATACATGCCGGTTCGGGTACATGGCATCTGACAGCAGGATCCGTTCGCCATCTTAGTAGGCGCGGGCGGTGGTCATGTTGGTTAGTGCTATCAGCCATATTAATAGGCGTAACAGCCAGGGCTCGATACCATGTTGGATATATGTCCCCTCGTCATCCTTAGAAAATATATTAATAGAATATAATAAATAAAAACATTATTTTAATTAAATTTAAACAGTATCTGCCCGCCATCCTGTATTTCTAATAATTATATCGCTTAAGAATGTCGCTGCAGATCATAATTCCATTTTATTAAAAAAAAATTAAATAATTTAATGTTGCTTACAAACCATTTTAATAAAAATTAATTAATTTCGACCTGTTACTTTGATACCAAGTGTATCGTGGGATGTATTTATCCCCTCTCCTATCTTCCCAAACAAAAACCTGTGACCAAAAAAAATTGTACAAATTAGCACACTCCACAACCCATCCCCTCTCCAGACACCAACTCCCCCACCCTCTTCTAACAAAACACCCTTCCCCTCACCTGACACCAACAGAATGTAAATTGTGATATCGATAATTATGGATAATATTTAATGCGCGTAATATACATAGATGATTGGTTGACCGATCCCATTTGTTCTCACTCGCAGTTGATCCACCAAATCGATTGTCCAGCCAGAGCCCTTCGATATAATTTCTTCCTCCATGCGGCATAAATCCTTACTGATTTTTTCAACACCGGGTTTTGTGTCATCCACATTACACCCTCGTAAGTTCGAGATTTTAATTGCTTTCTTTTTTTATACATTTGGATTACTATAGCTAATTCTAACGATATATTATATTTCATTGCTCGGTATTTCCCCACCACCTATTTAAGTTAGTTTATTAAATTTTGTTTCATACTGATGAGACATGAACGAACATCTTTCGTCAAATTTATCGGATTGGAGCAACATACATTTAAAAACAATCCCTGAATGCTGATTCCTTCAGGAAACTATCCATTTACGATTAACTTACATTCTTTGGTTGCGATGGATGAACGGATGAATTGCTTGGTGTAGCCTCTCATTCATGGGTCGAAGTTGCGTTGGGACCAGCCTCGGCTGTGAACGACAAATAGGAAGGATGAACCGCTAGGCCTGCATCATGGGATAGTGCACCCCATATACACTGTTTCAGATAACGTTTTTTAAATGGTCAGTGTGAATAAACTGTTTACAGCACTTCTCACATCGATATGGAAATCCTTAGGCATGTGTTCCTTTCATTCATTCGTGCTTTGTTAGCATTTGCAAAAGTCATGTTGTAGTAACTGCGTGGATGGAATCAAAGATCTGCCCACCACATTCAAACCTGAAGATTTTTGCTTCATTGATACTCCAGTGGGTGTAGCGCGAGTTACTATTCCAGTACATCACCTATTCAATTTCGCAGATAACGCTTAGCAGGCAGTATACTTATACCAGTACAAGTTTCAAGATACCTTTTTAGGTTGCCACTTCGTCGACCAAACTGCGATTTGTATTTTTCACTTGCGAAAGTAACATGCTACACATTCCGAATACAGTTGAACCCATGCCGCCTAGAATAGCTGATTTCAGAAAATTTCCTCTCACAGTAACGACACAATGTTATGGAATATGTTTCATCTAGGGTACGGATAATACTCCCCTATTCGCATTCCGTACATCATCCGATCCATCCAGTTCGGATGTAGCTCTATAAAAAAACTTGTGGTTTAATATGAAGTGAGAAGCTTAAAATACCATGGCAGACAAAATTTAGAAAAGTAAACGTGCAATATATATACATCAACCTCAAAAGCATCATTAAAAATATCCATATAAAGGTTACACATTTAAGTAAATGAAGTATTGGGGGGAAGGACTCCTAAAGCAAACTCCAAATAAAATTACACAAAATTATAAAAAACACTCCAAATATTCCACCCATGGGAATTTATGCATTAAAAAAAATTACAAAAATATAAATACTAAATACTAGTACCCTAAGTGAGTCAAAAAAGAAACAGGAAATACACCAGTAGGGAAAAAACAGAAACTATTTAATACATTTGTGAAGCTCAGACCGTTACATCGACCCATCCTAATCCTGATTCGCAACCTGTTTGGGGAAAAAATCACGCCATATAAAAATGAAATCATATTGTATATTTATATTTAAAAATACCTGCACTGCTAAATACAGAGACAAATCGTCATGCCTATCACAATACATATCACGATTTCCGCGAATTGTTTTAAGGAACCCGAGCATTGCTTTCACATTCCACTAATATACATAACAGCTTGTTATCAGTGAAAATCAAGTATATCGAATAGATATAGATGATATTCATGCCTTTACATGCGTCAAGTAGTTTATATTGTTTGCACCTGCAATTCATACAGTACCCTAATATAATGTGACGAAATATATATGGGCATAAACCCGAACTGATGAAAGAAAGGAACCGGTCGTTTTGGTTAAGGTAGGTACGCACCTCCTTTCAGAAAAATATCGCACGTGCCTAAAAATAATATACCACTATTAAAATCGTTTAAGGCAGCAGCATGGAAGAGAATACAAGTCCTTTCCACCTTTAATTTCGAATGGATACTTTCGAGTCGAAGTGACCGTAAGGTCTTCCGCATTTTTTTTTCCGATCGTCGGAGATATTTCCAAGTGAATAAAGCTACAATAAGGTTAGTTTCGGGCTAAGAATTTAATGGGGTAAAGTTCATAAATTCAATTTGACAGTAAAAAAATTTTCCCACCTCGCCCAGTTAAGGACCATGTATATTGTCCTTACAGATATGCAGACTGAGCTCGCATATCCATTCCATTTTACTATTTGCGCAAAATAAATAAAAAATAACTGTGAGTACTAACCATTTGTGTCCTGTTTGCCACCTTCAAATGCAAATCATCATGTCTACGACACTGGTACGTGTACAAAAGTCAAACACACGAACCCTCAGTGCCTGGTATGAACGCACGAGACAGTAAAATGTAAAATGGGCTGCAAATAACATCGTGACGGCCACGAGGGTTTCCACCGAAATGTGTAATACTTAATGCGAAAAGAAAAAGCGCCCAAAACTGCGAATGAAAATAAAATTTGCCTTTAAATACCAATCAAATTATGTATCACTGAGAGTGCTGGAACATTAAAAAAAAACATTCTGATGCATTTGTGGTGTCTTGAATCCATTATGCTATTCTGAATAACTAGAAGAAAATAATCTCAGCCCATATGTCACGGATCCCCGATTTCTCAAAGATGGACAATCGTCGGTAATGCTTCAGACAGGAACATTTATATTTCCAAAGCATTACACACTGTATATTTATCGAATTGCTGCCCCTTTCCACCAGTTACTTGTCATAGCTTGACCAATCAATCGCTCTTGTGCGACACTCTCCGCTATCTACAGATCCACTCATCTCCCTCATATACCGACCCATCACATCTCTTTATTGACAGTGCCCCCCGCAGAGCACTTGTAACTCATGTTTTCAGAATCTACCACCACAGCTCACACATGTTGCCAACTTATCAGTCCCTCCCCCCTTCCTGACAAACTCTGCTTCATTCCTCTTTTTCCCCTTCATTGCACGCATATATCACTGTATAAAAGGCCACAGGATTCAGTCTACCACATGTTTCTGCCATCTTCGTCACCTGATCGTCTTATGGTATAAATGTTATTTTTCGTCTAGTGTTTTAGAAGATGTTTGCATGCTGTCCAAGTGGACAGATATTAATTTCGGCGATTGTCGCGTATGGGAGGCTACGCCTGCTTGCGGCCCTCAATACGGAAAAACAACTAGCCTTTCTACCAAAAGATTTCCTACTGATGTGTGCATACAACGAAGTTCGGTACATGTACAAGATACATCTGGCCCACCTGCAGCAGTACGAAGATATTTACGACTGTCTACCGTGTATGGAAGTGCTTCGAGGGTTGCAACACGTCTATTCCGGACACTTCTCATTCCCGCACTTGGTGAAAGATGCGACGTCGTACAGCAGCAGTCGCCCCCATCACAGCCAACACCTTAGTCGCAAATTAGTCACCGACCATCACCACATCACTGTCCACAGCACTGCCTCCATCACTGAAGAGTCCACAGAGTGAAAAACATGAACGACTCTGTAGACCAGGCCGCAACAGACCTCATCCAGCTATTCACAATTTGTCTGCGACCCAGCATCAGCTCAATCTGGCACCCACACACCTCGACGAAATTCTATAATTGGCTTCTGGCATGTGCGGGCTCCACGCAGACCACTATCGGTACTAGCAGCAGGTGGTTGATGCCCACAAAAGCCACTACCATGGCACCACCTCCACTATCTTCAATGCACGAGGTGATTTTCACCAGCTCCTCCGAGTCAGGTATGGGGAAATTTTATCTTAATGCTATCCCAGAGTTCCATCGTCTGGACTACTGGTTGGGTGACCCATGGTTCGAGGATGAATTGAAAAACATAGAAGACTGCGATGGAGAGAATTATGCCCACCTCTACTATACTTTGGTGACTGCATACAACCCAAGCATCGTGAATGCTGAAGGCAAGTTAAAAGTTTATTTTATGGACAGAACATGGTGCGATGGTCAAACCTGTGCTGTGTATAACACAAGGCCGGACATACCCCTACCATGCAGCACTGACGAACTGTTGGGGTTGAACGAGGGTGAAACCATCGTCATTAAAAAGGCTGCCAGAAAAGGAACTACGAGATATGACGAAGGGACCAGGAAACAGTGCTTCGCTTCAACGAGAAACGCGATTGCGAGATGCATACTCTTACAGGACGAAGAAGACGACATGGCTCCGTTCGTCGAGTGAACCACGATTTGTCGCAGACTGCCTTGCGAGGTAAAGACAAGCTCGCCGTATGAGGATGAGTAAGAACAGTGGATGTGAAAAAAAATATTAACCTTAGGGGGTCGTGATGGCGCAGAGAATTAAAAAAAATTAGGAGGAGGGCGAAAAATTATTTTTTTGCACGTGTAAAGTGTAAGCATGTGGGTGACACATAGTTTCCAGATACACATTTCTATGTACACGCTTGAGGAACAACAATAGGGATCCATGAGTAAAATGATAACGAAACAAATGTGTATATACATTGCAGACATACATAACAACTATTTTCAGTTATTTTGATGTGCATATGAGGAAAAAAAAATTGGTTGTGTCCTATGTTGTAAAAAATGCAGCAGGAAAGACATTCGATAATGTTTAAAGTTTAAGAATGTAAACGAAAAGTATGTGTTTACGATTTAGAAACATATATGTATAGATGTCGATTATCAAGTAGCCATGAAAAAATTTATTATTTCTATTAAATAAAATGTAAAACTGATGTCACGAAATATTTTAAGTGTTAATTTAAATAACTCAGTTCATATATGAAAGGAATGGTAATGGCAAAAATAAAAAGCTCAGATTTAAAAAAATTGTTGTCAAAATCGTTACTTACAGGTGTGCAACTGCAAGGCATCAAGTAACAGGAGTCTGCACATGTGCATGTGCACGTGCATCGAGGTAGTTTTCTCACATTCGCACCAGCACAGTGTTCGGTAACTGTGAATTCTGCTTGTATGGATAGAGGAATGTTAACATTTTCACAGGTCTGCAAATGCATGACGTCAGGAAACTGGAGTCTGTACACATGCATGCGTACATTCTTCCAAATCGTTTTCACGTCTGCTCGGCGTTGGGTAACCGCGAAGCGCGTATGTACGGGAAGAGCAGTTTTATAATTTTCGCTGGTCTGCACCTGCAAAGCGTAGGGTAACTGGAGTCTACAAATGTGCATGCATACGTGTTTCCATGCAATTTTCTCACACCTGCACCTGTTCGGTTCGGTAACCGTGCAGTTTGCATGTATGGGAAGAGTAGTGTTAGCACATGCCATCCACACCCTTCATGCACATCGTCACCGAAAATAAAAGTCTAATACGAAGCAGTTAACCATAGACATTTACTCTCTGATATTAGAAAGTCCCCTACCCCAGAGTAGGTCCCCACAAAACACTAAAGCGAGCGATGTCATTTCCATGCAGTCCATTATGATAACGCATGTGAATGCTAAAATAAAATACGCATGTATTCGATGTTGGCAGGAATAACTTTCGTCGGGTGCATGTTCCAGGCTTACAAAAGACCACGAGCAGATGCTTCGGTTGGTATGACCAGGGGGGAAATGCGAAAATCTCCAGTGCTGCATGCTGTTACCATCATCACTTTCCATGAACATGTGAAGGTAGCCAATATGCCGGTAGCATAATTCGTCAATTGATGGACCAGACATGGTAGCTTCTAAAATATTGTCAAGTCGAAATGAATGCATATTCGTCCATTGTCCGACCGCCAAACAATGGAGGATAGATACTTCAACTACTATGTTTATACCGAATGAACGACAGGTGAGGCGCAATCGTATCTCAGAACTCGAACTCGGACTTCAAGGAAACCTTGAAATCGATGGAGGCTCCTCGTTATCATAATGGACTTCATGAAAATGACATCGCTCCCTTAAGTGTTTTGTGATGAACTATTCAGGGGTGGGGAAATTCGTAATGTCAGAGAGGAAATGAGTATGGTTGTGATCTGCTTCATATTAACTTTTTTTTTTTGGTGACAATGTGCATGAAGAGTGTGGATGGCAAGTTCTAACACTACTCTTCCCACACATACAAACTTCACAGTTACCCAACACCAAGCAGGTGCAGGTGTGAGAAAATGGCGTGGAAGCATGTACGCATGTACATTTACAGACTCCAGTTACCTGATGCCATGCAGGAGCAGACCTTTGAAAATGCTAACACTGCTATGTGCAAACATCAATTTTACCCAATACTATGCAGGAGCATATGAGAGAAAACGACTAAGAAGTACATATGCATGCATGTGTACAGACTCTAACTACCTGATACCATGCAGGTGCAGACCTGTGAAAATGTTAACATTGCTCTTCCCACACAAGCAGACTTCACGGTTACCCAACACAGTGCAGGTGCGAATGTGAGAAAACTACTTCAAAGCACGTTCACATGCACATGTGCAGACTCCAGTTACCTGATGCCGTGCAGATGCAGATATGTATGTAACCATTTTGACAAGAAGGTTTTCAAACCTGAGCTTTTTCTTTTTGTCATTACCATTCCTTTCACAAACTAATTGAGCTATTTAAGATAACACTTAAAATATTTCGTGAAATGGGTTTTCCACACATAATTTTACAGAAATGAAAAATTTTTCATTGCTATTTCATATATTGACATCTATACATATATATATATATATATCTAAATCGTAAACACATATTTTTCGTTTACATTCAGTACTTTAAACATTATCGAGTGTCTTTCCTGCTTCATATTTTACAGCATATAACACAACAGAATTTTTTCCTCATATACATCTCAAAATAACTGAACATAGTTTTTATGTATGTCTGCAATGTATATACATATATATTTTGGTTATAATTTTTCTTATGTCTTCCTATTGCTGTTCCTCAAACATGTACATACATATGTGTTTCTGGACACTTTGTATCACCCACATGCTTACACTTTTCATGTGCAAAAATTATTTATCGCCATCCGTATAGTCTTTTTTTTTCAGCACTCCACACCATCACACCCCCGTAATGTCAATATTTTTTTCATATCCACTGTTCTTCCCCATTTCCATCTGGCAAGCTTGTCTTNCCATCACACCCCCGTAATGTCAATATTTTTTTCATATCCACTGTTCTTCCCCATTTCCATCTGGCAAGCTTGTCTTTACCCCGCAAGGCAGGCTGCCATAAGTCGTGGTCCGCTCGACAAACGCAACAATATCGGCTTCTTCTTCCGGTAGGAGTTTATGCATCTCGGAATCGCATTCTTTGCTGAAGCGAAGCACTTTTTCCCGGCTTGCTTGGCGTATCTTGAAGTCCCTGCGCTACCACCCTTCTTTAATGACGATGGCTACACACTCGTTAAATACCAACTGTTCGTCAGTGCTGCATGGTATGGGAATTTATGTCCTTATGTTTTACACTGCACAGGTTTGACCGTCGCACCGGATTCTGTCCTTAAAATAAACTTTTCACTTGCCTCGAGCGTTTATGATTCTCGGGTTGTACAAAGGCACCATGGTGGAGTAGAGGCGGCCATGATCCACACCAGCGCAGGCTTCTATGTTTTTCACTGCATCCTCGTACAGTGTGTCACCCGGCTAGTAGTCCACACGATGGAACCCTGGGATACCGTTGGGATTAAATTTTACCATACCTGACTCGGAGGAGCTGTCGTACATCACCTCGTGCCTTGAAGATCGTGGAGGTGGTGCGATGGTAGTAGCTTTCTTGGGCATCAACCAATCGCTGTTAGTTCCGATAGTGGTCTGCGTGGAGCCCTTAGGTGCCGGAAGCCAATCATCGAATGTCGCCGAGCTTAGTTGTTGCCAGGTGAAGCTGGTGCTGGGTCGCAGACATAATGTGATCAGCTGCTTGAGGTCAGTGGTGGCCTTTTCTACAGAGTCGTTCATTTTTTTATTCAGAAGACACTTCGATGTTGGAGGCGGTGCTGTGGACTGTGGTGGTGATGGTCGGTGACGAATTTGCGACTAAGGTGGTAGCTGTGATACGGACGACTGCTGCTGCATGACGTCGCACCTTTCTCCAAGTGNTGACGAATTTGCGACTAAGGTGGTAGCTGTGATACGGACGACTGCTGCTGCATGACGTCGCACCTTTCTCCAAGTGCGGGAATGAAGACTGTCCAGCACAGACATGTTACAACCCTCGAAGCACTCCTTGCAGGGTAGAAAGTCGTAAATATCTTCGTCCTGCTGCAGATAGGCTGGAAGTGTCTTTTACATTTACCGAACTTCGTGGTGTCCGTACTTCAGCAGGAAATATTTCGGTATATAGACCAGTTGTTTTTCCGTTTCGAGGGCCGCGAGAGAGTGTAGCCCCATACGAAACGATCGCCAAAATTATTTTNATAGACCAGTTGTTTTTCCGTTTCGAGGGCCGCGAGAGAGTGTAGCCCCATACGAAACGATCGCCAAAATTATTTTCTGTCCACTGGGACAGCATGCAAACATCTTATAAAACTCCAGACCAAAAAATAAACTGTATACTTTAAGGCAAGCAGGTGACAACGATGGCTGAATTAGGTGTAATACTGGGTCTCGAGGGATTTTATATGCTGGTTAATGCAAGCAACGGATGGGGAAGTGGAGGATGTAGCAGCATTTGGGCGGGGGAAGGATCTAGGGTGTAGGTGTCATTTGGTCAGCTCTGATGGTGGATGCTGAAAAAATTAGTAAACAGTGCACTGTGGGAGGCACTGTATGTGTGGATGGTGATGGGAGGAGGCTGAGCGGGATGGGGATATCTGCAGGTAGGGGAAAGTTTCGTACAAAAGCGATTAATTAGTTTAGCTATGACAAGTAATTGGTTGAGTGGGGTAGCTATTCAATAAATTAACAGTGCATAAGGCTATGGAATTGGAAATAGTCTTGTCTGAAGCATTACCTACCTTTGTTCAACTTTGTGGTATCGGGGATCCGTGATATATGAGCTGAGATTTTTTCTACCAGGTATTCCGAATATCACAATGGATTCAAGCCACCATATATGNGATCCGTGATATATGAGCTGAGATTTTTTCTACCAGGTATTCCGAATATCACAATGGATTCAAGCCACCATATATGCATCAACCTGTGTATTTTTTTCAATGTTCCAGTATGCCCAGTGAGACATAGTTTGATTGGTACTTAACAGCAAATTTTATTTTCATTCGTAGTNTTTTCAATGTTCCAGTATGCCCAGTGAGACATAGTTTGATTGGTACTTAACAGCAAATTTTATTTTCATTCGTAGTTTTGGGTGCTTTCTTTTTTTTTTTTTGTTTTTCGCATTAAGTAATACACATTTCAGTGGATAGGAGCTTCGGGTGGAGGGGGGGAGCACAATGTTTTTCGCAGCCCATTCTACATATAACTGTCTGTTGCCAATATCGCAGGAGACACTGTAGGTTCGCATGACTGACCTCTGTACACGTACCAGTGTTGTAGACTTGATGATTTGCATTTGAAGGTTGAAAACAGAACACGATTTGTTAGTACATGGTGACATTTTCTTTGCTCTCGAATGTTATATCATGGAAGGAATATGCGAGCTCAGTTTTGATATCTGCGTCGACTTTATTTTTACTGAAATAAAGGTCCATAGTCGGAAAGACCAACGGACGGAATGAGAGGCTTGGGGTGATGTGTTGCCGACAAATTGAAGGCATGAACTTCACCCCATTTAAATCTGAGCACGAAACTTATCTTATTGTAGCTTTATTCACTTTTAAATATCTCCGATGATTGGAAACAAAAAAGAGAAGACCTATCGGTCACATCGCTTGAAAGTATCTTTTCGTAGTTAAAGATGTGGGGACTTGTATTACCTTCCATGCTGCTGCCTTAATCGATATTAATGGTGGTTTATTATTTTCAGGCATGTGCGATATTTTTCCGAAAAAGGTGCGTACCTGCCTTAACTGAAACGTCCGGTTCCTTTCTTCCACCAGTTCGTCTTTGTCCATATATAGTTCGTCACATTATATTAGGGTACTGCACGAATTGCAAGTGCAAACAAAATAAAAATTATGTCGCATGTAAAGGCTTTACTATGTATTTAACTATTCGATAAGCTTAATTCTCACTGATAACAAGCTGGTAAGTAAATTATTGGATTGTGAAAGCAATGCATGGGCTGCTGAAAACTGTTCAGGGAACTTGTGATGCTAATTGTGATAGGCATGACGATTTGTCTCCGTATTTAGCAGTGCAGGTATTTTTTATATAAAACCCCATATGATTATTTTTACTTGATGTGATTTTCTTCCCAAACAAGATACGATTTAAGATTAGGATGGATCGATGTTACGGTCTCGGCTTCGTATATTTATTCAATAGTTTCAGTCTTTTCCCCTCCGGTATATTTCCTGATAATTTTCTCACTCGCTTATGTTGCTAATAGTTAAAATGTATATTTTATTGATATTTTTAATGCATAAACTTCCATGTATATAATATTTGGAGGATTTGTTCTTAATCTTGTGTAATGTCTCGTCGAGTGTGCACCAGGAATATAGACAAAGTGCAGTAAGCATGTGAAAACCCTACAGATGAGCTATAATTACACCTTTAACGCGCTCACAGTGCTGGGAAGAAGTTCATATTAGGGTTTTGCTGCAACTTTCATCATCGGTGCGAATGGCAATGGTTAACATCTTTTCGCATCTATACCTCTTCACGTTGTCAATGCCTGCGACGAGAACGAATTCTGCACTCTTCAACTTGACGCTACATTCACCTGTGTTATACAGGTTGGTGGGTAGTACAGTACTGAGTTACTGTACTTTGATGCAGACTAAGGGCACTTGTCGCTGTTGTGTAAGGAGTGAACAAATATTCTTATTCTCAGTTATTTAACACACAGTGTCTTTTATTTGACTGAAAGTAACATAAGTATTTACACCCCCCTCTCCTGCCACATATCGATGGCCTGAAGGGCGGGTTGGCGGAATGCTATGCATCGGGAGAGGGGGAGGTTGCTTGAATGGAGACGTTTTTACTTAACTGTGACTGCGGCTTTTGGTGAGTTGTCTTCGTTGGTTGATGTTGCTAGGTTAGCTCGGCGTCCCTTCTTGGAAGTCCGGGGTTGGTTTCTCGCGACTTGAGTTGTCTGTACGATCTCGGCTGGCTGTTCCCGTCGGAGACCTTATCGCGTCTCCTCTCCTGCGTCGACATCCGTCACGATCCGGCTCGCGCTTTTGACTTCTCCTCCTCACGTCTCGGCTGATTAACAACTCCANCTTATTCTCAGTTATTTAACACACAGTGTCTTTTATTTGACTGAAAGTAACATAAGTATTTACACCCCCCTCTCCCGCCACATATCGATGGCCTGAAGGGCGGGTTGGCGGAATGCTATGCATCGGGAGAGGGGGAGGTTTGCTTGAATGGAGACGTTTTTACTTAACTGTGACTGCGGCTTTTGGTGAGTTGTCTTCGTTGGTTGATGTTGCTATGTTAGCTCGGCGTCCCTTCTTGGAAGTCCGGGGTTGGTTTCTCGCGACTTGAGTTGTCTGTACGATCTCGGCTGGCTGTTCCCGTCGGAGACCTTATCGCGTCTCCTCTTCTGCGTCGACATCCGTCACGATCCGGCTCGCGCTTTTGACTTCTCCTCCTCACGTCTCGGCTGATTAACAACTCCANCTGCGTCGACATCCGTCACGATCCGGCTCGCGCTTTTGACTTCTCCTCCTCACGTCTCGGCTGATTAACAACTCCAGTTTCTGCTGATGAACAACTAACTTCCATCTCGGCTGCCCTCGTGATTTAACTCGTTCGTCGCTATATTGAAGCTATCTTTGTCAGCGATTTCACGGGAGAAAATTCGGGAGTTCCCCTGTGTAACTCGGGCGTTTTTTACGCCCGATTTTGTGTCTTGTCAGTGGATTGTGCGCTCCAACCAGGGTGGAGGAAGATTGAGGGGGTGTCGCTGGGATTCCTACAGTATTAATTTCCGAGCTGTGGTCTGCACAATTCTGGTGGGTTGCACCCCCAGCTTTCGTCGTTGTGAGCGCCTTATCTGCCTATTTCTCGTGCGTGGCTGAAGGTTCTTCCCCGAGCCATAAGCCACGGGACATTTCCTGTATCCTTCGCGACTCGGTTCATCACCGGGTTAAATGCTTCGTGGTCAGCTGCCTTCCCTGGAAATGTATTGATAAGATTACATGGTGTGGTAACGGTGCTATGCCTATTCTAGAATACGACATGCCTCAAACTCATCACCAGTTGCAACTACGAATTCCCCTTTGTCTTCCACGATGCACCGNATTCTAGAATACGACATGCCTCAAACTCATCACCAGTTGCAACTACGAATTCCCCTTTGTCTTCCACGATGCACCACAATATTTCCATAATATCATGGACAGATATATAGGTAGATGTGTTCATTTTATGGAGCTTAGAATGATAAATAATTTGGTGAGTGGCCAATCGTCACTGCAGATGATGGTACCTGGCATAAATTACGTCTTCNTACATGGTGTGGTAACGGTGCTATGCCTATTCTAGAATACGACATGCCTCAAACTCATCACCAGTTGCAACTACGAATTCCCCTTTGTCTTCCACGATGCACCGCAATATTTCCATAATATCATGGACAGATATATAGGTAGATGTGTTCATTTTATGGAGCTTAGAATGATAAATAATTTGGTGAGTGGCCAATCGTCACTGCAGATGATGGTACCTGGCATAAATTACGTCTCCCATGGCACTGGGTACCGAAGTGGCATGCCAAAATAATTTAATTTTAATAAATATCGTTTCTAGGCAACATTACTAGATTGCATTTTTTGAAAATTCTTTGAGAAATGGAATTATGTTCTGCAGCGACACTCTAAGCTGATATAATTATTAAAAATACTAGGTGGCAGTCCGATGATTCTTAATTTTTTATTGCAATAATATTTTTTGTAAAAATATTTTTTTTAAATATAAATTTTACTAAAATAATTTTCAGGGATGATGGGTGGACAAACATCCCACACGACATCGAGCCCTGGCTGTGATGCCTACCAGTATGGCGGACGGCACCGACCAACATGGCCGCCTCCCGCTTTATTCAAGACGGCGGAATGATCCGGCTACCAGAGCTTAAATTTTACATATCACGTTTTAGTTCTGTGGTAGTGCATCACAGTTTATCGTTACGAATTTATGCTGGGTGCTATTTGAAATATGTAGCATTCACTAAGCAGAATCAGCAGTGTGCTGGCTTCGCAGACTGCCACAGAGTCAATAGTTGTCAAGTTCATCGCAAGTATAGATCAGAAGTGGAAATTAGTTGAGTTTATTAATTTATATTTTGCCTAGGGTTTCAAAAATCCCGGAGCCGCCACTACTGACCAGGACCTCTCATGAATATGACTTGTTATGTGCGGTTGTGAATTCATTTGTTCGAAAACATGGCAGTCAATCCTTGTGCACGTGACCTATGTTCGATGGTTACTGCTGTGCTTTCAGTTGTGGGGCGTAAATTAACGCTGAATACGGTAATTGAACTATACAGGTTTATGAATGCCAACTTAGATAAATCAAGAAATTGCATAGTAATATAACAATTTCTGCCTACTTCGTGAGTAAATATTTGGACGGTATTTACGACGTAAGAAATGTCTCGACAGTAGTGCATCATGCTGGCAAAATATTTACTAAAAAGTTAGCGAAAAATGCTGTCTGTGATTGCCCTTTCTTAGAATTTCTAGTTTCGTTTTCAGAAACCTCCAGATTTTTATCATTGTGTTTAATAGTTATTAATGTACCACACCCTCTTAAGCGCTGATGGGGTAAACGAGGGGCAGAAGGAGCAGTGTCGGAATGTAATGATTGAGAATATGGGAGCATCTCGAGAAAATCCATGTTTAATGCAGCTAAGAGTCGAACCCGGTGGTCTGACCAATGCACCACCGCGACCACTGCGCGGAACGAGAGCTCCAAATTTCGGAGGCGCTTTTCCGATGACGTCATCAGCCGCGCCGATCAAAACTTGTTGGCCGCGACCTCTCCCCTCAGACGCGGCGCACAGTTCGTTTCAATATGTTCTTAATGAAGTTTCGAAAGTCAATCTCACCTCCAAGATATTAGCGACGTGTTAATTACCTGGTGCGGGCCTCCGGCGGGACACATTCAGCATGGCCGCCGCCTCTGCCCGTCCTGCCTGCCTTTGTTCGCCGCAGCCCCGGTGTCCCATTAAGGCGGTCACACACCTCGAGTTATTTATACAGATTTGGTCTTCAAGGTTTACCTGCTAAAGGTGGAAGCGAACTTTTGGAGTTGTGTTTTTTTCGTAAACATCATAATTCAGAAAACCCAACGTTTACAAGTATGTCTGAATTGGATCCCCGGGACATTATTTGTTGGAAGACAGTGCCAGTGCATAGAGGTGTTATCAATCTTACTACTGTAACTAGTATTTATTCAACACCTTTTTTTTATCCCGTAAGAAGATAAAGTTTGAGCTTGTTGATGAAATGTGAATGTATAGAAAATTAAGTCGTACAACTGGCAATTTGCATATTCTTGATCACGCAAAGCTTGTGTAAAATGCATACATGTCAATAAAGATGGTTTGATTGAAATCGGGTAAGTGGTTCTCATTTAATGTTTCAAGGTTATGGACTACGAAAATTTCTCACACTGGACTTAATGTTGTGTGACGGGTTAATCTATTTTCCCCATTAAAAATTACATTTTTGATAAGAGGTTTTAACTTGGGAGGCCTGTTGTTTATTTATCTTTCATTCAAAGGCACATGAGAAAAAGGTTAAACTTGTACACACTTGCAACTGATAAGCTGTATTATACACTGAAGAGCCAAAAAAACTGGTACACCTGCCTAATATCATGTAGCTCCCTCCCCCCTCCGAACACGCAGAAGTGTTGCAAGACGACGTGGCATGGACTCGACTAATGTCTGAAGGTATGCAGGAGGCAATTCACACCATAAATCCTGCAGGGCAGTCCACAAATACAATCTCCGCCAATTTGAGAGAGAGTTGCACGCCTGTAACGTTTAATGATTCTCGTCAGTCGTCGTTTGTCCCGTTCTTTCACGATCTTTTTCCGGCCACAGCGATGTAGAAGATGTGATATTTTACTGGATTCCAGATATTCACGGTACACTCGTGAAATGGCCGTACGCGAACATCCAAATGTTATCGCTATCTCGGAGATGCTATGTCTCATCTCTCGTGCGCCGACTATAACACCAAGTTCAAACTCACTTAAATATTGATAACCTGCCATTGTAGCAGCAGTAACCGATCTAGCTTCCGATCGTATCGCGTTACTCTGGTTGGTTCCGTAACTCTGTTATTTGCATACGCAGGCCTATACCAGTTTTTTTTTGTTCTTCAGTGTATCATAGATAATATGTACGCAGTGCTGGAATGTAAAAACCAGCAAAGAGTAAAAGTTAAACAAACAACAAGTAAAAACTCCCAGGGTAAAATCTCTTATCCACCGTGCTATTTCTTATGGGGAAATGATTTCAAAGCGTCACTCACTCGTAGCTAAGAGTGTATGTGATGCTGAGAAATTTTCTAAGTTCACAACCTTGGAACATAAAATGAGAAGCAGGGAACCGATTTTGATCAAACAAACTTTATTGAGATTTACGCATTATACATAATCTCTATATTACCAAGAATCATGAGTAAACATTCTTAAGGCAACGTCCAACATGCCACGAAGACAATACCGCAGCAGAAGATATTATTATCCATGGAAAGTGCATTGAAGTATCCTAAGTGTACATTAAGATGTAGACAAGGATGACGACAGGTGGTGTCGTAAAGTAGTGTGTGTAGAAGAGAGTTATATTCTTTAGAGTTATTTATGTAGATTACTGCCATGAACATCAAGGAAGCCATCGCCGCTACGCTCAGGTCTCTGAACTGGTACACAGTATTCTCGCCATGTAGCGTATGCGTGTGGGACTTCAAACGGTGACCCTATCACTTAATTAATGGAAATTCAAACGCAAGGGTGAATGCACGGCCTTAATACTAGTTTCTCAAGAATTCACACCGAAAATCTTAAGCTAAAATAGTCAGAAAATGTTTTTGGCCATGTTGAAGAGCTACAAAATTATGTTCGTAATAATTATGATCTGTTGAAAGTTACATTCCGACTTGGACGGAAGTGTTATTTCTTACCGAAAACAGGTTGTGCATACGTGAAATAGTACGTTTTAAAAACGTGTATACCAGCACACTGCAACCCATTTAGTGAGCCAGGTACAGGAGCGCCTTAATTAAGGAATCCGGGAGCGCGAGTCGAGAAGCTCCGACGACCGAACTAGGCTCGAGGTTAACTCTCCCCTTTCCTTTTCACCACAACAGTTCCTTTGAAACAAAAACCCTTCGTCCTGCACTCTCCCGCACTATTGTTTTAATTTAATAACAACATTTTTGGGAATGAAAAAAAAATAGTTTATGCGTGGGAAGCAGTAAACATCGAGGAAGGCTGGCCACTATTTAAAGAGGAAAAGGGAAAAAATGAATAAATAACTGGTTCACTCCTAAGTTTCCCATCGACGCGGTTAAAATATTTGTACGGAAACTGACGTGACTCCTTTACATTCTGTGTCAACGATTCAATTAGTCCTGGACCCCTGCAGTCCTGAGGAAGTGAAGACGCAGCTTGTCGCGGGAGGGACGGGGAAGAAAAGGCGATGAGGCCACGAGTAAGAGGATAACGAGAAGAGAGAGAGAGAGGGAGAAGGAAGACGGTTTCTTCTCCCGGCACGAAAAAACGCCGCACCAATAACTATATTATGATTGACGAGCGTGGTCCGGGCACTTGCACACGCCTTATCGCCTTCTTGGGCGCCCGAGGATCTCACACCATTCCCCCTCCCTCCCGGACACGGTGGAACGGTGGAGGGGGTGTAGCCCCGCCCACCCCGCGGCATAAACATATCACTGGCGGGAAGCAGCGGGGATTTATCTAAACTGCGGATCAAATTAAACAAATTAAAGCTTGTGGATGTTTTTTAACACGCCTCCTCCGAAGTGCTGGCGGGACCAAGGCTGTTAAAACACGTCCGCCCACAGGGGCCTTCAAAGATGGATTCGGCCTTTGTTCTTTTGTTCCCGGGCGGCGGCCGCGTCGTTTCGGTTTTTCGACCACGGCTGGAGTAGGTGAAGGGGAGAGAGGGAGTGGCACGGAGGAGTTTCGGAGGGGAGGGTAATGAAATAACAAAGTGTTAAGGAGTGGAAATTACACGGGAGGGGTCCCCGCGCCAGCAATATGGAATTAATAAAGTGTAGCGGCGCGGCCCGGGCCTGCTACCTTGTTTCGGCAACAAACCGCTTTTCCCATACCTGTTGCACTCATTTGGTGTGTTGCCGACGCCGCTGCTTTCCTCTTCATGGCTCCTTCCATGCTGCGTCGCGGTCCTTGATCCGAGCGCCGCGGATCCACGCGAAAATGAAGTAGCGGCCGGATCGCATGCTCGCGCCACGTCGAGGCTGCCCGTCGGGCGAGATGCTATCTCGTCGCGACTTAACTTATGCCGTGCCATTATCGCCACTTATGTGCAATAATAGAACCGAACGGGCTTCGTGGTACCCAACAAGAGTTTTGCATAAGCATGTTTGCAGTCGTGAAAAGAAAAAGAAAAACGCACGCCATTAAACGCCGAATTTTTCATACCAAATTCAGTCAAAAATATGTTATATACGTACCTACAAAAAATATAAAAAGAAAAAGAAGAAAGATCGTAAAAAAATAAATTATAATTTTATTCATAATAGTGGTTGCTATTTATTAAATGGCATTTCCATCGAAAGCGATCAATTGGATAAACAGTGTACTTACGTTATGTCATTTTTAATGCCCATACTACTTTTGGTAGTAAGCATAAGTTTATACAAATTTCTTGTTATCTTGACTTTTATCACTCATATGTAACATATTGTAATTTGACTGCTAAACGAGGCTCAGGCATATTGCAGTGTAAAAATATTTTTGTATTTGTACTAGGAATTCTTTGGAAACTACTTGCCAAATATATATTTGTAACACTACAAATAGTTTAGAGTAAACTTCACAAGACCTTAGAATTATATGTACAAAAATTATGTTGCTCGCAAGTGTTGTAGACTTCAAGTTTACTATAGTTAATGAACTACATAAAAATGTTGTATGTTTTTTATTATAATGTGTTGTAAATATACAATATTTCTGTTGCAGACAAACAATAAAGATATTTGTCTACTAGTGTACAAAGTATTGTTTCCAACATCTACAGAGTTTTTATTTATTGTGTGTCTAGGTAATGTAGATAAAGAAACCATGAATGGCACTCCTATTTGAATGTTCGTAAAGAAATCATATTTGCACATCCTCGAGGGCAAATTTAATTCGGTGTGATTTTCTTAAGAACTATGGATTGTATAAAAAAATACTACTCATTTCTTAGTACGTCAACGGATCTATTAACGTAAGAGGTATGTAGAAAATACTTTTATAGCTTCTGATATTTCGCAATTATGCCAACTCATCCGTCCACATGTCCATGCGAATGAAGGCCTAATACTTAAATCCACCGATCATTAATGTATTTCACCGTGATAGTCAATTGTTAGTATTCGTTTGATTCTCTTGTTTTTTTTTGTTATTAGAATTCAATTTATAATTTGTAGTATCCAGAAACGCAGTATTTACATAAACTGAACTCCACACTACAGAAGTTATAACACACCAAATTGTCTTCCAGTTAAAAGCAGTACTCCAGGTTGTACACGATTATTCCCGAAAACGGCAGTAACACAGTTACATAAAAATTCAGATGCCGGTATTCCACTTCCGTTAGAAATATGGGGCATCTCTTAGTGAGTGCGCATTTTATATTGAAGACGAAGGCGCGTCCAGATGAATTTGGGAAAGAAAATGTGTTTTAGGCCTCTAGTATACTCATCCCCATATATAAGCTTATTGGCGTAATAAAGTAGTATGTAAAGAGGGTATTATTTAGTGAGTCGTTCAAATTTCTGTCATGAATAAAACCGTGGAAAGATATTTTCATCTTGACGAACTTATTCGAGATGTTTACATTGCGTTGTTAACACGTGATTCTCAGTACACAGTAAATGAAGATGCATTGTTAGCTTGTACAAATTGGGAATGGAACTCACCTAAACGTTTACCCTCTAAAGAAAAGGACAGTTCACAAATAATCCAGGTGTTTCTAAAGCAGTCATAAGTGAAATTAATATATTGCCAGAAAAAAAAAACACAGTTGGCGGCAAGAATAGGAGAGTTTAGTAGCGTGCACCGTAGTTAAGTTTTACATGACTATAAGAGTGAACACATGAAGCGGAGAGAAGTTAATTCTGAAAGAAAGTATTCGACCGGCAATAATGCTGTAATGTATCTATTTCAAAACTGAATGCACACTGCGGATATCTCAGGACGAATTTAAACCTCTTTATTAGTAAATTGGCCAGTATTAAGCCAGAGCTCCGCTGTTGATTAGTTGATATGGGTACGTTCAAAGTCCACTCATTTAATCTAAATTAATTAGTATGTTTGGTTCATTTAGAGACGTCGCTGATTGGAAGGAATAGACCGTGGCGCGTTAAATGCCTGTCGTGAAATTATATAAATGTATATATATACATATGCTTATATATAAGATAAAGGCATGACCATATTAAACATCAGTTTATTTTTTGATAACGTATTTAATTTAAAACTCAGTTTTGGCAGCCTTGTGAATGGGATATCGTGAGCGAGAACAACGGTATGATGCGATGCGTTTGTGTTTCATTTCTAAAACATTATAGATTGGTTTTATTTATTGTTTAATTAAATTTAATCCCTGCTTCTAAGATGGCACTTATTATATATATATATATATATATATATATACACATATATAAAATTCCTGCTTTAACAAAGTATTGTTGATTATTTTAAACTACCTGAAACGAAGAGGCAGGTTTTAACAACACCCAAATTTTGCACTCACTGATGTACAATTAAGTAAGCGTCTACCTTCCTAAGTAAGTTGCCGATATTTTATACAGTAATCCCCAGCTACTTAAAATAACTTAATCATATTCATCTCAAGTATGATGTTTATGGATAAAGCAGTTAAATCCTTGTACTTAAGCAAATAGATTATAGCATATATCTTGCTTCCCAGAAATGTATAATGCCTTTTGAATAGCAGTTTGTCCAAATAATATTGTATTTCAGCAAAAAAATTTTTATTCAAAAATAACTTCATGATACTTATACACTTATTAGTAGATCTGGATAAAAATATAGTGCAGCAAAGCAGACCTAAAGCCCTGTGGCTTAAATTAGGTTTCAATTTCCATACAGTTAAAAATTATGAATTCCTTAAAAAATAAACTACTTATAAAAGTAATATTTCATTTACCTGAGAGCTAATTAGAATTACTAATACTTATTTTGTCTTTAATAATCTCTTGATCCTGCGAATTATTGGCAGAACTCTCAGAGAAATGTTAAAGCAAATTGTATAAACTTGAAATTAATACAGCATAGTTAACAGTAGTATATAATTATGGTTTTTACCATATCAATAAGTATGTACTACGTAAAATGTAATTTATAGACAGCGATCTCGTTAGCCGTTGGACTTTAAAAATACCTAATTCTGTTTCAGGTTTTCAAATAACTTCATAATTAGTCAACATGACTATAATTATAACGACAGTAACTTCGCGCACCTAAAGTTTACTATACGGGATAATCATGCCGCAGTTTGCCTCTGACGTCCGTAGTGCCATGGTTTTATGAACATAAATACGCGATATTAACTAATAACTGTGGGTAAAGCGTTTATGTGAACGAAGCTGTCATATGTGTGCATTTTTGTTTTGTAATATCATCCACCTAACCATGGAAAGGAAATTTTCCATATTTGAAATAAAAATCACCGCCCCCGTTGGGAATCGAGCCCCTGTGATCTTTGACTCAAGTGCTGGTGTACCGATTGATCGACTAGTGAACACACAGAGAGTTTTGGATTCTTCCGTTAGAGGCATATGGTCAACATATATATGTGTGTTTTGTTTTGTGCATTTTTGTTTTGCAATATCATTCACCTAACGCTAGTAAAATTAGGCGTGGATTAAATATAATTTTTAGAAATTTATAACCGTGCAGTTTAATAGACAGTTTTCTACATATTATTAAATACCATTATCAGATTAAATAAAAAAAGCCTTGGCGTAACGCTCTCAAGCTATCAGTTCTCTCTGAAATTCCTTTTATTGTAAAATGTTGAGTTGTAACGCCTTTCAGCTATGCAAAGTGTAAGGGCTTAAGCTAAGTGGTTCGTTTTCCGCGCATGTGCAGTTCAAAATTAATAGTCAGGTGAAATATTTACACTGTGTTTATTACCTACATGGCAAATTTTATTTGAAATAAGTGGTGGAAGGGTAAAAAATAGCTGATAGGAAAAAAGTAACTAGGTCTTCAAAAGTGCTCACTTTAGCGTGAACAGCCCGCGTTGTAGACAAACCGCTAGGATAAAATATTACAGTTTGCATAGATGCAAGGCGTTATAACACAACATTTGGTCAAAAAAAAAAAAAATTTCAAAGAGGACCTATGGCGTGAAATTGTTATAACGAGGCAACCTTTTAGTTACTCTCAACGTGGTATTTTTTAATCTATCATAAAATATTGATTAAACAGCATGGTTATAAATTTTAGAAATTTTCATCGATGCCATTTTTAATTTTACTACTATAAGAGGGATTATATTGCCAAACAGAAACGCACACATTTAACAGCTTCGTTCACATAAATACTTTACCGAATGTTGTTGTTTAATACAGCGTAGTTTATTCTTTATGTCCATGAAAGTATTCCCAAACTTCTAGCATTAGTGTTGCGTACCTCTCTTAAAACTCACTGTAGGCCATAAGTCGTATGTTTTTGTCCCATTTAGCATTAAATAATCACCTATCACGGCGTTTGTACCATTTGGTCTGAAACTATATATATATATATATATACAGGATGGATATAAACTCTCACCGACAGACTTCGGCAGGTCATTCCTCATGAAAAAAGTAGGATAAAAATATCTACACGACATACAGCCTAAGTCTATTCCGAAGGTGTGAAAACCGCCCTTGAAAGTGTAGTTGAAGCAGAGATTGTTTGCTAGTAACACAGCTTGAATGAAAAGATAAATATCTAAGATTCCGGATACTTCATTATTAAACGACGAAGTACAAAGCACACATATACGGGCTCCAATATCAACCCCCATCCGTGTAAATTGAGGAGTTGACACCACATTTGTGCAAATAAAATGGTAACTCTATCACTTTGTGTATTTATTCCTGTGGATTTGTAATCTACCGTACATGGCGAAGAAAACTTACATCTAGGGTTTTTAAGCTGCATGCCACCATTTTCTAGAAATTAATTCATGCCTATGGAGGTGAAATGGGGTGGAGATGGAGCAATGGCGAGATTACAGGGCGGTGAAGTGGATGTACCCCGAATAAAAAAAAACACTGGCCAATGGTAACGTCTGCCGCGTTTCCCAGATACGAATATTCGTGTCGACCCCACCGGGAATCGAGACTGAAACGCCGTGGTGGGAGGCAAGCCGTCTGACCACTGCGCCACTGTGAGCCCTACTTGCATATCAGCTTTAGTTTGTTGGGGTAGGTATGGGTAACACCTGACACACGACTTGTTCCAACAATACATGGTGTCATTTAAAACGGCAACATCATGCATCGGCAGGAAACGTGTTGCTATGTGCCAGATATTGAGATTCATTGTTGGAACTTTATGAATTAGTGTATCAAAACCGGCGGCATTTAGGTTTAATACACAAGACCAAGGTTTTATTCACCATGTACGGTATAGTACAAATCCACAGGAATAAATACACAAAGTGATAGAGTTACCCTTTTATTTGCAAGAAATGTGCTGCCAACTCCTCAATTTACACGGATGGGGGTTGATATTGGAGCCCATATATTTGTACTTTGTACTTCGTAGTTTAATAATGCAGTACCTAGAAACTCATACATTTATCGTACATTCTGGCTGTATTTTTATGAGGAAACATATGGACCCACACAGGCACATGGACTGTAAAGTGATCTCATAAGTCTATCTTTTCTTCGGAAAGTGAGTTTTCAACAAATATGTAAAAAATACACAGAAAATTTCTTAAAAGGAATTATACTAAGAACAAGACGAACAGAAACACATGTAAGTGTAACTAAACGAACGAACAGCGAGGATGTTGTAGAATTGCTAGAGTACGAGAACACTATTCCTGTTCTCGAAACATTGCATATGTTTTGTCGTGGAAATCGGGCTGTGTTAGCCGTTGTGCTGTTATTCAGTTTTTGTGCAGACATCTGTCTGTTTCCGCTATTGTGTTCATCCACTATTCGTAGTGTCATCCAATGTTTCCATACTTACTATTTCCGTTGCTGGTTGGTTTAATTTTTTTATTACTAACTTAAACCACTTTCTAATATCTGTGTATGCTACTAAAATATTTTTTTTACAGCAGTTGTCCTTGGCTTGTTTGTTTTTATATCGGTGTATTTTACATCACATTATAGGTGTTTTTATGTCATCTTATACTTTGTTTATATCATATTCATTTCTTTTTGCAAAATGCAACAAATTTCTACACTAGCGTATGACTAAAGAAATTAAATTTTAATTATTTTATCACAAGAATGTGGACATAAGGACCGGTAATAACACTTAAGAGTTACAATAAACAACTGAGATTTCTGCGAACTATGTTCTTGATGTCAGATAAGATTACCATATGTTTTTCTCGTAAAAGAATTTTATCACAAAAATGGCGTTGTAAATACAAATAGGGCATATATAAAGAAACGTAGCTGATTTCATTCCCCCTTCGTTACTATAAAGCGAGACAAAATATTTTACATCAAAATACCTTGTGTGTACTATTGCTGCGTCTTCTCAAATTCATAAGTAAAATATAGTTTGTAATTTCCGATCTAAATGAACTAAATCTCACATCATAGGAAAGAGGTTATGAGGGGGCTCTTATATTATTTAAGAATTAAAGCCAGTCTCAAATCTTGAATGACAATGAAGGCAAAGCACAGAATATCAGAGTAATACCATCTGTAGGACTAAGATAGTGCTATGCAGCCATAACTCATATTTAAATATAGTTTTTATCGAATCCATTATTATGTAGGTATGTTGTGTAGGAGTAATACAATAACACTCGGTGTAAACTTACGAATTAAAACGGTAAATTTTACAAGGAAGTTGGCATTTTTGTAAGGAAATCAGGACGATGTCTAGATTTCAGGTGGAGTAAAGATGTGGACCAGTTGCTCGGGCCAGCCCGAAGAATGGGATAGGTAAGATAACGGTGAGAAGCGACAGTGGAAAAAAGTATCCACCGCAGTATGTACGATTTCCACCATCTTAAAATCCAATCCCCCCTCCCCACTGGGACCTGGAATCGAATTAGGAACTCTGGTAGTAAGAGTAAACAATTTTTTTTTATTTGGTTCTATCTTAAATTACAATAATTTGATCGTTTTGACGAAGGTAAGTAACACGATTCCATAGAGGATGATCCGTAAGAACGTACACAATTACAAATACATCCAAGTCTTACACGGAACTCGAACCTGGAACCCCTCGTACTGTATGCTGGTGTGTAGTGAACTATGCTACGGAGGACAGTTTAGACGTTGATATAAGTATGGGACAGTATTTATAAGATTTTAAGGAGAAATTTCATTTTAAATCACTAGCTTTTGCAAAAAAATTGGTAACTGTTTAGCTAGGCATTTGCAAAACTCTGAAATACTTGTTTGAGTATGGTGTTCGGGGTAGTGGAAATTCACACAAAGAGAGAGGGAGAAGGGAGAAATAGAGATTTGTAAACGTTTTTTTATATGGTTTAGGGAAACGCCAAGAACTTAAAAAATATTTTTAATACTCTCACAAGCACGAAGTCGCGTAGCATTGCAAGCTCTACGGCAGATATATAGACAAAGGTAAACTTCCCGTTATTTTTGTCAGGAAGTGCTGACATGAAAGGCTAGCAGCGCAGTTCCTGTAACTATACTGTTACGTCACAACCTGTAATTACTGCCATAACTATGAATGATTGTTCTTCCAGTAATTTTTCATCACCCTGCTCCCTGCTTGCTGCTGGTGTAATTACAGCTGTCCATCAAATTTTATCCTGTACCCATCACATTCACAGTTCATTTTCACTTGTGGTTCTAATTTCACCAGGACAATAGGATGGAAACAAATTGGGACATCTGGCTAAAAGAGTTCTCAAATTCGCAATTAGTTTCAAACTTACAAAGCAATATTTATATTCACTATTAATATTACACGTGGAAGAGACTTTTATATAGAGATTTTAAGGGTGATGTTTCATGATGGCATTTAAAACAGTTCCCACAGTCGGCGATTTGTAAACTTTTAAGGATATTTGAGATTAATTAACTATTTCTCACGCACCTTTGGTCCATTAATTAACAAATATAATACCATTTATATTTCTTATGGCTTTTATAAAGTTATTCTAATCAGTTGTGAGCTTTAAATATCCGTACACGATAAATTAAATGATAATTTTAGAATGATATGTTATTATGTCTCTACCTTTATTTGTCTCTCTCACAAACAAACTTGTATTATCCAGTTGCAAACTAACGCGTCTTTGCACATGTCACCAGTTCTTAATATTTAGATTACTACTAACAGTTTTGTTGATTATAACGAAGTAATCATGAATTAAGCATTTTTACAACGTAGTATTATTTTGTGGTCACCTATACGATTATGTTGATTGACTGCACAATTTGGGATCTATGTTGCACATGAGATCGGCCAGGATGTGTTATATATTCAAGCTGAATTCCTAGACATCGTGAAACTTGATTTTTCCTTTTCGTTTTATTACTTTACAGAAGGAACCGGTGCGAGATGTGTCTATATGGTCACCAACTTCAACATAACCCTGAGAGGACATGCCACCTGGATGCTGTAATTTTACAGGCATGAACTTGCTGAAGTTCAGATTTTAAATAATTGTATATCGTTATCACTTTATGCAATATATTTTATCTACACAACTTGAAAAATCAAACGTTCAACTATTTCAAGACTACAGCAGTGAGTGAATTTCTCGAGCACTGAGAATATCACACACACTAAAATTAATATTTTCCTTACCTACATGCATTTACTGGGGTGGCAAGTAAAACCATGTACGCCTGGCATTCGTATAAGTTGTTTAGCTTTTAATTTTTATAACTTGTAAAATGAGCTATCTTATGTCCTCACAGACAATTACAAAAATTAAAGTTAGGTATTTTTCGGCATTTTGCTATACATGAAAACTAATGCTATAATTAATGATATCTATGTGAGATACACTTTTAAAATACCGTTTCGATACTTGTTCTATATCTATATCGCATTCATAAAATTTCGAAAAATATACGGTTACATCTGCGAAATGGCAATAGCAACCACAGACCCTACCCGTACAATAATTATGGTAATTCCTCTGATATTGCAAACATTCCACCACGTTATTTCATTAGTATCAGGATAGTCTCAAATGAAATCACAGAATCGCCTTATCCCAACACCACCAATAATCGTCGCATGCAATATATTGCCATAATATTCTCAATACTTAAGTTGCAATGTTCAAAAATGTTTCCGTGGGCAATGAATCGAACCAAAGAAGGCAGTGAAGGCAAGATTGTAAACCAGTAGGACGCATGAGGGTTCACTTCGGACATAATCAATTTGAGATATTTATTTTGTGCTACAGAAACTCAGCACATGATATAAAACACACATCCAAAATAAGCCAAAGTTATATATAGTCAACAGATAAAGAACTTGTAGAGTATTACGTAACGGAGTATTACGTGCTTACAAGCGATATGAGACAGAAACACAAGAACGAGCAATCAAACAAACGAAACATGGTGCCAGTAAGTATAGATACGACTCAAATAACTTGACGATACAAGGAAGACAAGAGAGCCGATGACAGTGACGAAAGAATTTTGTACGCACATAAACTGGGCAATACAGGGAATGCATTAAGATAAAAATAGCAGGATTTCTACAAGCCACAGTTGCATCACGTAAATTATTTAGTTACTCGTGACCTAAGGCATGTTAACAGTTTTCTGTTTGTATGTTAAAATAACACTTTCTGAGTAATTTTTAATATTAAAGCCTCTAGACTTTCTTTACAATTAAATTAGGTTAATTTATACGTGCCACGTTACTACGTCTAGCCAGAAGGAATAAAAAAATAAAACCTCCTGACTTTAGGATGCTCCAAACCATTCAAAAACGTGGTACTAAAAATTGTTTTTAATTTTATTATTCTCTCTATGATTATTGCAAAATTGACAACAATGAAACTTTTTTATAACATCTGCACGAGAGTGATAAAAGTAGGTCTTCAAACAGTGCAATGCTTAATTTTATGTAAACCATTGTCAAGATGGTTGCATTGATAATTGCAACTACAACATATTGTCGCGATGCCATACACCACAGCTTAAGTCAAAGACGCGGGAGGTTCATAATACTATGATCCCGAGAAATGGGCGACATCTGTAACAGGGTGTCTTTGGACTATGAGGTTCCTGGCTGGAGTCGTGAGCAAGCCGTAGGCATGTTTGAACCGTTCTTAGATATAAGTTTCTTTTTTCCGAAGAAGTTTCTCGGCGGGCGGAAATTACAAAGAATAATTGAAGAAACATTCACTTCCGCGCTGTTCGTGTTAGAACAGCGAAGAAAGTAGACGACATACAGATATTTAAATTAAACTTGAAACTAAAGTTACGGGGAAAAACCTACAAAATCGTAAGGCGACTATCACTCCTCCTTTGCGATCATGGCCACCGAGAACCCCCGAGGCAACAAAGTAAATAAAACATACTAATAAAAAATGAGCGCCTAGCATGAGTGATGGGAATAAAATGAAAGTGCGCATATTGAAAGACAATGTGAATTGACTGCAATGACTACAATCTCAGATCACAAGGATAACAGAGCATACTGCATGTCCCATATTAGTAAGGAATGCAGCAGCCTCCTTATTTCGTGAATATATAACTTTCCTGTAAAGACTGTGTCAGTGTACGACGAACAATGCTAAATATATTTCTCGAGTAATTTAAAAATTGGCGCTAATCAAGAAAATACACAATTATTAAAAGTTTAAGACTACACTCAGTTAATCGAACCCGTACGTTTTCCGTAAGCCTTGGGTTGGAAGAACGCAAAGCTGATAGTAAACGACGCCAGGTGATCATCATAAGGCAAAGTAGTTATAAATTTTTGAGCCACTGGACTTTTACACAACTTGTATTTCGTATTTGACATGATATTTAATTGCCTTTTTGATGAAATATTTGCTTTAACAAGCTGATAACGTATATTTCGTTAATTAACGAGATTTTTACATGGTTGTACTGCAACTATCTGCAAATGCTGGTACAAAATTTCCTGGACCCTATCCAACTTGTTTTGCTTTCCTCCCTAGTTTTCAGTGCTGATGTCCTCCATGAGAAATGTTAATCAACGTAATTGTTTGGTAAAGGCGTTAAACGTGTCTTCAAAGTGAAATTTTTATAGTGCAATCTGATTGCATGTCTTAATTATCTTTNTTAACGAGATTTTTACATGGTTGTACTGCAACTATCTGCAAATGCTGGTACAAAATTTCCTGGACCCTATCCAACATGTTTTGCTTTCCTCCCTAGTTTTCAGTGCTGATGTCCTCCATGAGAAATGTTAATCAACGTAATTCTTTGGTAAAGGCGTTAAACGTGTCTTCAAAGTGAAATTTTTATAGTGCAATCTGATTGTATGTCTTAATTATCTTTCGTTTGGAACGAAAATGAATTGCAATTAAGGAAACAATAATGATTCAGCGATAAACTCTGCTCGGCTGTATCATAAAGTATGCTATGAGTTTAAAAAGATTCTCAAGATTAAGTCTTATATTCACTGAGAAGACAGAAATTAAACCATCTCTCCGAAAATAGATTTATATTTAAAGGTATGAAAATTACACTAGTCTTCTTATCTATAAAGAAAAGTCTGATAGCAAATGTAATTCGATTTCACGTGAAATACTGATATTCGTAAATCTGTTGATATAGTGAGAATGATTATGTCTTTATGAACTGTTTCAATCCGCAAGGAAAAGCGTCCAATAACTTATGAACGAATATTTATTTTGAAAAGATTTGACTTATTGCAGTGTGTCGAACGAAAATACTATTTAACCGTCTTATTTTTGTGTCGAAGCTATTAAAATGAAATTTTGTTGCTGGTAATTTTAAAGGCTGTCTGGTTTGGTTGAGACTTAGCTTGAATGTGATTTTTGCAAGCTGACCTGAAGTAGATAAAACTTTTGATGGAACTTATATATATTATATTCTTTAAATATTCATTTGCCGCTTTTAACCTACTTAAAATTACATTGTTTACGTGGAAACAAATATAAATTTTACTAATTTAAATAATTGGCATAAATTAGGTTATTCACACCTCCAAAATAACTGATACAAAAAAGTCTACTTAAACTTTCCGTAATGTATTTATAAATATTTGAAAATATTTCATTCTGTCTTGAATGAAACGGAAGATAATGCTGCCAAACGTTAAGTGTCAGCTCTGATGAAACCGTCTTGGTTAATAGCAACATTAAATATTTTTCATCTTTGAATATCTTACATCACTTTTTCGGAAAATTACACTTCCTCCCGTATAACATGTGTGTGTGAAACAGGTAATCAGGAGGTTAAACTTGCTAATTTTCCTATCGAGTAAAAAATTTATAAGTTGGACGAAATATTTCACTGAACAAGAAAGTTGCATTGAAAGAAACTGAAATTATTTATAACGAAACTGCAACTAACAAAATATATGTCGTGAAAAAAAAGCGTCTCCTAAAATTGCGGGAGCATTTCATTTCGACCAAATTGTTGTGGTCGCAATAACCATGCTTAAATCAGCGGTTTTCCACGCTACGTTGGAAGTGAACTATATCCATGGAATCCATAATCAGAATATCAATCAATTGTATGTTTTATATAGGAATAATTCTTGCAGACAACTACAAACCTAAACATGTAACAGCAAAATCACACTTTTAGCTATTTTTTGGTAAATAAACTTACTCTAATTTTATATTTTAATTGTTAAGCTTTTATATACCTTNATATTTTAATTGTTAAGCTTTTATATACCTTACAAGAATGAATGTGGTGATATTAATAATACCGTAAGAAAATGCCTGTGATAAATTTGGGACATTTAAAACACTTCTGAATTTTAAATACAATTACTGATTGTTAAACGTTTTACGAAAAAAAAAACATTTATATATATATAAAACATATTTATGAAATGAGAACTCGTTAAGAAACTCTATTTAAACGAGGATTGGCTATATAATCCGCCGTAGAGTTCNAACTACAAACCTAAACATGTAACAGCAAAATCACACTTTTAGCTATTTTTTGGTAAATAAACTTACTCTAATTTTCAATTTTAATTGTTTAGGCTTTTATATACCTTACAAGAATTAATGTGGTGATATTAATAATACCGTAAGAAAATGCCTGTGATAAATTTGGGACATTTAAAACACTTCTGAATTTTAAATACAATTACTGATTGTTGAACGTTTTACGAAAAAAAAACATTTATATATATATATAAGACATATTTATGAAATGAGAACTCGTTAAGAAACTCTATTTAAACGAGGATTGGCTATATAATCCGCCGTAGAGTTCNACATATTTATGAAATGAGAACTCGTTAAGAAACTCTATTTAAACGAGGATTGGCTATATAATCCGCCGTAGAGTTCACTAAGTCTGCAAAACGTACATGCTTTGCTAACAGTATGTTCGAAGAAAAATTTACCTGGTTGCAGGCGACGGTGATATGCAAATGCCATAGAACACCTCGACACATCGCAAATTTTCATTTCGACAACCGTCAACAAATACAAAAGTACAGCAATAAGTCACCTCTGTATTGTCGGTGCTCTACTCATTGCAGCTTTCGATTCCTAACCTCTGTATTCACCTCCACTATGCCTCTTATCCGGGGCGTCCATGTATATGCTCCTTCAAGAGCGAACACGAAAGGGAATGAATAACGAATGTGTCTTCCACTGAATGTTGCTTCTTGTCGTTTGTATTTGCATGTGTCGAAACATGCCCGGCATGGAAAATGTGCAGGATCTGTTCTCCTGAATATCCATTACGTGCCGCACGCTATACTATAATACCACAGAGAATTATACTATTCTTATTTTAGCTGGCGACTTGGAGACAGACGTTTTCAAGACTCATGTCAGCAGATCGGTTATTTCCACGACTGCGCAACGTGATTGGCAAGCAAGAAGGCAACGCCCACAGCTGTACTGATCACCATCGCAGCTGACAGTTAGAGCGAGGAAGGTTAATTCGCAAGCCTCAAGCTTACTAAACATTATTACTTTGACGAGAAAAAAAATATTCATGGAAAACTAGGGTTTATACTGAGAACAGAAATGTCGCATTTACAACCTTTAACATATACTAGACTTTGCTAAATTTGTGTCAATTTGGTTGTCGTACGTCATACATAGCACATAATTTAAAACAAAAAGCCTTGTTAAGTTTGTATCGAAGTTTAATCATGATATAAACAATAAACCGAAAAAAATTATTAGTCAAAATTACACACAATCACATGTTTCAGTTCTCTAAGTTTTTTTATGCGTGACCTATCATGAAAAGAGAATGTTGAAATGTTAAATAATCCGAATTCCTTCCACTCACGCCATGTTCAATATTGACTGCCTATATTACCCCTACAGTTATNCTATCATGAAAAGAGAATGTTGAAATGTTAAATAATCCGAATTCCTTCCACTCACGCCATGTTCAATATTGACTGCTATATTACCTCTACAGTTCTTTTACACAAACATAAAGTGAGATGAAGGAATTCAGTTTATTCAACTATTCGTCATAACTACCTTGTCTTAATATATTAAATACAAAAGAAAAATCGTAAAATGTTTATCACAACTTAAGGAGAGGATTGTTTGCGATAGTATACCAATTATGTAAATTAAATATGGTTTATGGAAAGTACGTTTGCAGTGACAGTAAGAACACACATATATATTTGAAATCATTGCTTGTATTATCGGCGTTGCTAAACATAATTCACAATGTATGAAATACAAAATATGTTCTAAAAAGGGAATTTCGTTTCCCCGATTTAACGATTTATTTAAAGCTAAACAAATTTTTGGGGCACAGAGCTACCAAGATAAAATTTATAGAGAATGCTACTCAATGTTCTAATCATTGGAAGAAATACAATACTGCGGACTTGCGACGATACAAAGAGGTGGATTACACTACTATTGGTCTGAAAAATGGTGATGATTCGATTGAAAAAAAACTACCTTCTTTACAGTAGTCGGGTTCGGAACCATTGCCTCTTTTAAACGCCAATGAGATACGTTGCTAAGCAGATAACCAAACATGTTAAATTTTTCTTTTTCTCTCCTTTAGTAAACAATTACAGTTGCGCATTAGAAAACTCTATGTAAGCCAAGTAACATTTTTATGATTCATATATTTTACTTTTNTAAACAATTACAGTTGCGCATTAGAAAACTCTATGTAAGCCAAGTAACATTTTTATGATTCATATATTTTACTTTCGCCACTCAATACCTGTAGGAGTGATGTTTCATAACACGTTAACGGTTACTTAATTCGTACTTTTCTGAAGCCCTTAGGTCTGCTTTCATGTAACAGTTACGTATCCTTCCGCTATATGTAAGTGAAAATATTGCCATGTGACATCTGTTTCACCAATCAAACGCTGTATGAAAAGTTTTTAATAACTTTTAACTGAAGTGTTTTATTTCAATTAAAGGACAGCTTAACAGAAAACAATATTAAAACAAATGAGCATCTAGTCCAAAAAACGAGAATTAACTCAAGAACACAACTATTGTCACGTATTTTATCACGTAACATTATATGTAAACAAAAGCGGCGACAGACTTTACGATAGTAGCGAAAATTGTAAAAAAAATCATGTGCTTGCACAATCATACTGTAACTTCTATTTTTCTGGATACATCGTCTTTTGTTAGGCTTTTTTAGGCAATATCATTTGCAGCATATTATTGGTGCTGCGGAAAATATTTTTTTTACACAAACGTGCAAATAATTTAATAATAGTGGTTCAAACACATAGCCAAAGTTGCTAGCTTATTACATGAAAAAACGTGGCTTTTTAACGATCACAATAGTTATAAAAGTCGTTCACTTTTAGAAACGTATAAACGTCGTTCCTACAATACACGCTATCTTCAGTGAACGAGCTTAAAAGCTACGAAACTCAGTCAACAACGGCAATTTCATAAGTACTTCACTCCATTTGCCCAACAAACAAGACACACGTTGAAGTACATTTACTCCTGCAGTGGATTACCACAGCTTCTTTACTTGCCTAGGTAGGTTAAAAAAACCGGGTTTATACTTTATTTTGTAATGTTAAGTATGTTTCACAATAAGAAAAATAAATGCAAATAGAAGGNTAAACAATTACAGTTGCGCATTAGAAAACTCTATGTAAGCCAAGTAACATTTTTATGATTCATATATTTTACTTTTGCCACTCAATACCTGTAGGAGTGATGTTTCATAACACGTTAACGGTTACTTAATTCGCACTTTTCTGATGCCCTTAGGTCTGCTTTCATGTAACAGTTACGTATCCTTCCGCTATATGTAAGTGAAAATATTGCCATGTGACATCTGTTTCACCAATCAAACGCTGTATGAAAAGTTTTTAATATCTTTTAACTCAAGTGTTTTATTTCAATTAAAGGACAGCTTAACAGAAAACAATATTAAAACAAATGAGCATCTAGTCCAAAAAACGAGAATTAACTCAAGAACACAACTCCTGTCACGTATTTTATCACGTAACATTATATGTAAACAAAAGCGGCGACAGACTTTACGATAGTAGCGAAAATTGTAAAAAAAATCATGTGCTTGCACAATCATACTGTAACTTCTATTTTTCTGGATACATCGTCTTTTGTTAGGCTTTTTTAGGCAATATCATTTGCAGCATATTATTGGTGCTGCGGAAAATATTTTTTTTACACAAACGTGCAAATAATTTAATAATAGTGGTTCAAACACATAGCCAAAGTTGCTAGCTTATTACATGAAAAAACGTGGCTTTTTAACGATCACAATAGTTATAAAAGTCGTTCACTTTTAGAAACGTATAAACGTCGTTCCTACAATACACGCTATCTTCAGTGAACGAGCTTAAAAGCTACGAAACTCAGTCAACAACGGCAATTTCATAAGTACTTCACTCCATTTGCCCAACAAACAAGACACACATTGAAGTACATTTACTCCTGCAGTGGATTACCACAGCTTCTTTACTTGCCTAGGTAGGTTAAAAAAAAACCGGGTTTATACTTTATTTTGTAATGTTAAGTATGTTTCACAATAAGAAAAATAAATGCAAATAGAAGGNAAAAAAACCGGGTTTATACTTTATTTTGTAATGTTAAGTATGTTTCACAATAAGAAAAATAAATGCAAATAGAAGGATAAAGGGAACTCTTACACAGTGTATTTCTGCCATTACGCCCACTAATTCTTCAAGCATGTGATTGTTTTTGTAAGTGTTATTTTCTTTTAATTCTAAATAAACATCACGTATTAAATGATGCGGAGTATAACGCATTTTACATTCCCCAGTATTTTCCTCAATTTCTTTCCTCAATTTATGGAACAGTTGCTATAGTTTCCATCATTTCATTGTAGAATGCNCTCAGTATTTTCCTCAATTTCTTTCCTCAATTTATGGAACAGTTGCTATAGTTTCCATCATTTCATTGTAGAATGTACTGGTAATACCCAAATTTACCATAATCATTCTACTAGTCTATGTGCAAGAACAAACTAAGTGACGCTTTATTAAAAAATACTGGAATAAATCTCGTATAAGTACATGGTGTCTGAAACTTTTAATGTATGTTNCCCAGTATTTTCCTCAATTTCTTTCCTCAATTTATGGAACAGTTGCTATAGTTTCCATCATTTCATTGTAGAATGCACTGGTAATACCCAAATTTACCATAATCATTCTACTAGCCTATGTGCAAGAACAAATTAAGTGACGCTTTATTAAAAAATACTGGAATAAATCTCGTATAAGTACATGGTGTCTGAAACTTTTAATGTATGTTGTTAGACAAATTTTGTATGATGAATAAAGATGATATAGTGAGATATAGATTCCATAGTTCGAATACTGACCTGTGTTTTGAATAATTTTTAACGAACTTTGTACGTGATTTTCTGTCTATATACGTGCTTATACGTACATGATATAAAGTTCTATACAATCTCAAAAGTTGAAGTATCGTGTAGGGACCTGAGTTCAAGATCCGAAATTATAAAAAAATATTAATTTTCTGTTACACTTAGAAAACATTTCAGGGACTGTTTTAGGAACTCATAATAAAGGCGAAACGGAAGTTTTAGTCATCGGATATGGGGATCAGGGTAAGATAAGTGGTTTAAAATTCGATTAACGACCTGAGTTTTGAAGCCTTTTTAGCGATGTCCGTACATTAATTTCTCACTGTTTAGAATTCATGCGCAACTGATACAATGTTTTAAGCAATTTACCAAGGTGACGCATGGCTAAGGGCCCTGAGTTCGAAGCCCGTAACGATAAAGAATATAAATTTTTTCTCGGTCTTAGAAAAAAAAAACTGGCGGCTTTCCGAGTGATGGAAGAAAATATTTTTAAGAATAAAAACATATAAATTACCCGATAAAATAGTAAACGAAAATGCTAATCGATAGTTTAGCGTGATAATTGTATCATACCTGATGTGAGTATTAAATATATTTAACCTGAATCCAAAGGTTGAACTTTGGAAGAGTGTTAGTTAAAAAAAGTAAATATTATGATATTAATAATATCTTCCACACTGGGTATGAATTATAGCTTGCAGAGCAGACGAGATTGTCCCGCCCATCTGCGCTCCCTGTCGGATACCGTTGGTTTCATAAATAAATTCGAGTGAATTTTGCAATATGAATTATGACCAGAGTTGTTTTTTTGTAAAAATATGCTCGTGGCTTTCAAAATGTGAACCTGCTCATTGATATATGCTATATATAATAAAGTTAAATAACATAACTGTCGATAACTACGTATTTTCTGAAAACATCTGCTCGGGCGAACAGGACACGTGGTTTTTATTATTGTGTGGACATGATCTGTGGCTTTTCTCAGAGTGCTTCCATATTTCTTAAATTTTTTATGTATGGCAGAAGGCCTTCTGGGAGAATAAGACAGGTTCCTTAAAATATCACTACCTGAAATGTTCCTCCAATCAAATAGATCATTCACAATGTGTTTCGTGAAGTAATTCGAGGGGGAAAGTTCGAAAAATGGAAGAATGGTTCGTGAAACGTTCTGCGAAATGCTTCGCAAAGAGACGACTTGCTTTTGGACATCGAAGATGATGGCGAGTGTGTCGTCGGTTCGAGTCCCGATCGGATGGTGCTACATCGACTATCATGGGCAAGCTCGCGAGTGAGCGGCATGGATAGTAAGTTATCCAGCATCTGCTCGTTTAGCTCGAGAAATCGTCGGTTCATAGCTTGTAAAACAGCATCGGCCATGCATTACATGACAAGTGGATGATTCCTGATACGAAATTCAATGAATGCGATAAATTATTTAAATTTATAAATGAATATATGCATGCCTCATAGGTTAGTTGTTATTGAACAAGTAAATCAATAACATATTTGCAGGAGTCAGTCTGCAGAAGTCTGTTGGCAGGAGTAAGTCTGCAGGAATCAGTCTGCAAGAATCAGTCTGTAAGTGTCAGCCAGCAAGAGTCAGTCAGCAGGAGTAAAGTGTATGAACTAATGTATGCTTGAAGATGATGCAAGCCACTAACGATGTGAAATCGAGTATGTCATGTACGACTACATGTATACCTTCTACCACTGCTGGAAAATTACATGTAAAACAGTGTTACTACTGTGGGAAGATCTTCAGCAAAAGCTGTCATGCTCGGCGACATGAGAGTACCGTCTGTTTGAAGAGTCTTTTTCGCGCGATGAATCATTACGACAATGGGCACAAGCAGTTTATGTAAGGCGATATATTGAAGAACCACATCAAGAACTGCAAGGATTCGTCTACTGGGATCTAGCGAGTGATGTCGCCAATACCGTCTGCTACATCGATGAGTATTGTTTCCGCAAACGATAATGACAAGACAGTTAATGCTAATGACGGAATGAGAGACCTATGTGGTATGATGGAGTCGGTATGTGTGGAATGTACACTTTCAAGGCGTTCGCATGAAGTCCACGAACTTCAAAATAAACTGTTGTTAGCTCTAGTACTGATGATGACCATGTGACTTCTACTAAGATAAGTAAACTTGATATTGGGGATGAAACAGGAGGTGAACACGATGTACCATCTTTCGCATCAGACGGAGAACTGAGACAATGCGTAAATCTATCCACCTTATATACCTTCAGAGGCCGAGATTTCACGTGAACAACAGCCAATCATGAGCGAGCAATGTCACGTCATCGTTTTTCCTCATCAGCGCACTCTAGGAGAAAATGCTGAAAACACGAATTACCAGTGAACTTTACAACGAAGTGATGGAAACTATAGCATCTGTGCCATAAATTGAGGAATATACTGGGGAATGAAATAGAGGAATGAAAAATGCGTTATGCTCCTCACCATTTAATACGTGACTTTTATTTAGAATCAAAAGAAAATAACACTTACAAAAACAAAAATATTACGTTTTGACATAACCTATGCCTATAAAACCAATAGGGCTACAATAAACAAACATATGCTTGCAAATTAGTGGGCGTAACTGCCTAGTACATTCGGGTACTTTCGATTAACCTGAGTCGATGGTTTCCGAACACCACCTGAGTCGAGTGAAAGACTGCCGAGCACCACCGTGTCAATCCGAAGACCGCAAGCCACAGCCGCACAGCTCTCATTTAAAATACATTGTGCCAGACTTCCCTTGATAATTCTACTAATGCAAAGTTCTGCGGCCGCCAAATCCTCATATGCCACCGAATGGCCTAAGTGTTTTGAGACCGGAAGCCTAAACTCTCATAACTCACTGGGTGTTTATCAAACAAATGCACCCCGACGCTTCCTCAAATCATTGGGTTGGCGGCGGTGGCGGCGTGTATTTGAGTTGTTGGGCACCGGGCCCGTATTTAGGCTGTTAATTGGTGTTGCCTTTTATAAGTAAAGTTGCGTTTCCATGTGTTTGGCGGGGGAGTGAAGCTCCCCTCCAGCCTCCCGGCTATAGTGAATGTTGTGTCGTGATGTATGTCTAGCATGTTGAACTGTTGTTTGCAAGTGTTCTAACTAATTTCGCATGTAGTGTGTCGGAGAGTCCCTAGTCTCCCGAGGTGTACTATACAGGTCTCCCTCGGGGTACGATTCATCGTTTCAGCGTTTGTGACGGTGGAATTATAAAGAACACTTGTTAATGAAATTAGAATAGGAGGAGCCCCTGGTACCAGTCTATGAATCCAGTAACGGTAGGGCCCCCCCTTTCCCAAGTCGTCTTCTTCCCGACCTGCAAAAAACTATCAAGTCGGTGCGTCATTATAAGTTATTAATTTGGAAATTACATATGTAAAAATTAAATATATATGTGGATGTATATATGGTTCTTTAATTTTTTAAAATGTTTTTTGTATATTTTTATATTGTTATTTTAAAAGTATTTATGCATTATATATTTTATTTAATTTATCATTTTTAGCCCGTCGGCTCCTACCTCAAATGGCATGTGTGTGTCTCGATCTGGAAAACGAGTGGTGGTTGGGGCTATTTCCCACCTGCCACGGGTTCCCACATAACCAGCCTGGGCAGAATGCAGTTTAGTGTGGTGTGAAGTGTAACTGAGGTGTTGTCTGTTTCGCTCTGTGCGCTATGCCGCTGAAGTTCTGCAACACGCCATATCGCATATATGTATAGTTAGCTACATCTGCCGAATCGCAACAATTACAGATCATCACATTTAAGTGCAAATTTTAATAATTCTTTAAAAATTTTAGTTAATATACGATCACGACTTCAAAAATTATTATTTGAGCTCTAATTAGTATGGCAAAATGCCAAAATTCGAAATATGTAAGTTTCATTTTCTAGCTACATGCGCTGGGAATCTTAGGAAGTTCAAGAAAACATAACAGAAAAAGAGCGAATATAAGCTACGCCTATTTAGATATTTTCCTCTATGCGAATAGAAAAACACGATGCGACTAAGGCCTACGCGATGTATTTATGCTAATTTAACAATAAGAAAAACTAATATATTTTATTTGGTAACAGCGAAATTATTTTCACCAGTGTTACTCGAAATGTAATATTGTAATACAAGTATTTAAATAGGAAATAGTACAACAAAACTCAAACGTTTTATCTGGTAAAGTATTTGTTACTTGCCGTTACCGAAACAGCACTGCTTTCACCGTTTTTATTTCGTTTTAATTATGAAATAAATATTATGAATGATAAATGATAAACAAATTAAAATTTCAAAGAATACTTTAAAAGTCAATGGAAGAATTAAAGGTTTGTCGTATATTAAAATGAAAAAAGAAGAAAATAAAGTAAACGTGTTACTTGTAGGGTGAATAATCAAAGATTTGTTTTTAAAAGTGCGAATATAAGTAAATGGACTATAATAATAAAATTAACAACATTACAAGTGCTTCAGATATGCCTTATCACAGCAAAAATGCAATAATTGTTCTGTTTAGTGTACAGGGAATATCTTTTATTCGTATTTATTTGAACACTTAACAATAATTTGAAACGAAAGCGTGTTTAACTGTCTCCAACATAAGCACTCACAATCTCTGAAATGTCTGCTCGAACTTGTAGCTCGTGAACGTGTGTAACTCTGCGACTGGCACACAACTTTGTTACTGTCGTCACTACACACCTTCATCGACGGTTTCAGAGTTTTTACCTAGGCATCTGGTTGTGGCTGCAAGAAAACGACATACGGTATCGTGATAAATTATTGTTTCTTTAGTATTGCGGCAGCTCGTAAAAACGTAGTGTTAAACCGCACCTCTCCGGAGGTGGAACATCAATCATTGCAGCTGTCGCGGAACAGCAGCGGACGTGTTGCAGTTATTATGGTCGCGTATTCGCTCCCCTCCGACTTGCGCACAGGAATTCTGAAACAACACGTTGTTCTTTGGCTTGATGGCCAACGTCACCGATGTAGTTGGTGGAGATTACGTGTCTGCTATGCCCATGCATATTATCATAAAACATATGCGTCACTAGGTTTTGATGGTGACTGGTCCTACGTATTAATTTTTGTTCCTCAAGGTTACGCGGTATTTTTAAGTAACAAACTTTACAATTCAAGCCAGGGTTTTTATTAACTCTACGAATATTCAGAAACCTTAGAAGGCTAACTGTTTATTCACTTTCCTCGAAGAAACTTCTAAAGATTTCCGGGATTATTTCTGAGCCATATATCAAACGCTCTTTCGCTTACTGTAAAAAGCCCAAATCGCAATTTTACAGCAGAATTGTTGTAATAAAATCCTGGTAGTTCATATGTAAGTAAAAATTATTGCTTCCGCGGTGCATTATCTTCTCCAGGAGAAAGACACATCTACGCTACTGGTCAGCAAGGTTCACTTCTGAGAGAGGATACAGGACATAAAAAATTGATTGTTAGAACTCACAATTACTTAACCTCATTACATTCCGTTTTGACGGTCACCGATATTGAAATCTGAAATATTAAAAATAGGTCCAAATCAGTGAAATCGTCAGGAAAATATTTCAAAGAGCGAAGTGGAAACTTACGTATTATTTCCGTGACTGAATTTACCTGACTGATTGGTGAACACATTTTAATTTCACAACTCTCCAAGGCATTGGTTTCCCAGTTTATTCCATTCATTCACCTGTAATGGGAATACAGGTTAGAGTGTTCATGCAACTTGTGAAGTAATAAAATTTCGTGCTCCCAACACTAAATTGGGTTTTCGCCATTAGAACTGTCAATACGAAGATACATGTTATAAGATTAGTACACTCTTGACGTACGTGCTTTGGTGCGTTGGTACTTTTCCTCTGACCAATTTTCAGTGCAACAGAGATACGAGGGCTGATTCAGAACTCATGGCAACTATTGTATATCTCCCGAAAATTACCCAACACAGGAAGTGTACGATGTACAGTTGAAAGTGTACGACATGTAAGATTTTAAGGTGATACCACATGGGGTATAGATGCAGTTGCGACGGTGGTGCCGCCAAGAGCGTCGTTTTTGGATTCGCTCCTTTGCAAGACGGCCTTCTCCTTGGCCGATTTGGCTCCCATCCTGTTTTATCCCCTCATTTCACTCCCTTCATTACCCCTCCTTGTACGTCAACATTTTTTTTAATTCAGGGGCTGGATCATATAAAGTTTTACACGCCTTGTGCAACATTCATTCTACGTCCCATTCTACGCATGTGAAGATCGTCGGGTTGACGTCTGCTAGAGCTAATTTAAAATGTAATATGAGCTAAAATTGGCAGTTTACCCGTCATTGGACGAGGGTGCTATGAGACGCCGTTTAAATACTGTAGTAGCGTTAGTGGCTGATTATGCTGGAACTTGTAAAATGGTGAGTCGTGGACGCAGTTTTTCATTTGTGAGTCAGTTTAGTTTTTTTTAATAATTGCGTGACGTAGTATTGTGTTTGTCTTGGGCTTTGTAGTGTGCTAGATTTTTTCTAAATTCTATTTTGGACGACTGCCTAAATTGTAGTTTCGGCCTAACCCTAACTAATTTCTTGTTTCTCTGTATAGTTTCAGTTGTTTTTAACGTATTGTGTATAGTTTTTTGTCTGCTGTTCAATGATTTACTTAAAGTTTAATTGTCGCTTGAGTGCTACCACGACTTACACGTTGGGTGTAGTCTGTTGAAGCGTTCTAACTATCGTCGTCGATTATTTTATTCGACGGAGCTATGGCTAGAGTCTACGGACTACATCTACCGATTCACTATTTTAGGGTAATATTTTGTTTCAGATTTTAACTTGTATTTTTTCGTAAAGGAGACTTTAGTGGGCCTGAAGCACTGCCGCCCTTTAGCCAAATTGATCCACTAAATACTTTGAATTTATCTAGTCATCAAAGCAACTATTTGATTTTAGAAACGTTTTAATATTACTTTGCTTGCTTTTTCAATTAAATATTTTTGCATATTTTGGAGTAGCGCAATACTTTTGAATAAGCAATTGCGCAGCAATTTAATCTTTTTGTAAGAGGGTTTGAAGTATCAGCAGATATACTTTTTGATATTTTTGAAACGTTTTACACTTATTGGCTTGTTTACAAGTTAAATATTTATTGTACCTTGAGCTACGCAATATTTTGAAAATAAATTTAATCTATTTGCATTAGTATTTAAATCTATATATTTTACACAGTTAGCCTTTGGCGTTTCAAATGTTACATGTCATATTTTTTGTAAATGTTTAATGCAAATGTTCAATCCTAAGGTGCTGCTAACTTGTAAAATATTCTGAAATTACAGAGCTTGAAAGTGACATCATCATTGTATTATTTGTGCTTCGGCACACAGGAATGTCCGGCAAGGAACAAAGACAAAGATGGCTCCTTGAAATAACCGTTTAATTGATATATTCTCGTACAAACTCTATACATTCATGTGAACGGGTACGCATCGAACGTGTACGAGCTGTTCAACATTCTGTCCCCAGGGATCGGTTCTTGGACCAGTCCTATGGAACATTCTCTTTGATGGATTCTTAGAGTTGGGTCTCCCACCTGGGTGCATGGTCTTCGGATATGCGGATGATGGACTTAAACTGATCTCAGGAGACTCCAGAAGATAATTGGAAGTCAAGGCAGCAGAGATCATGGCTAAGACCTGGAAATGGTCTGGGACAACTAAACTTCACTTTTCAATTGAGAAAACAAAGACCATGATGGTGAAGGGGAACCTGCAGAGACCACCGACCGTGCGCTTTGGTGTAGCCCCGGTAGGAAATCTGCATGACTTCAAGTATCTGGGCGTCATCACGGAAAGTTCTGCTCTGTGGTACCACATCACAGCACCATATGATATAATGGCCTCAAATACCGCCCTGTATATTGTGGCTAGAGCCTATCAGACTCTGCCAAATGAGTCACTCCCAGTTGTGATGGGTGCACTGCCTGTTGACCTGTCGGTCAAGTACAGGGGAATAAGAGCGGAGAGACGACAGGTTTTCAAAAGAGCAAACCTGTAGAATACCGTGTAATGGCACAAAATAAAGTGAATGGCCCGAAGAGACAAGAGGAGAAAGTGCCGTGCACTGTCTTACTCACCAGAGTACAGTTACAGTGCTGCGTGAGGATGGAGGGCACGCTGGCCTTCGGGCCTTAAAAACCTGTTCAACATTCTTGAAAGAAGTCTCCGAGGTTGCCCACGGTTTGTTGCCAGCCAAGAGGCAGACGGGAAATACCATCGGCAGCATGATATCTGTCATTGTGCACCAACTCTTGTCGAAATGCTGTGACGATGTCTGCCTCATCGCTGGCAATGAACCGTGGACAACATCGGAGGCTATTTTGAAGGATGTTAAACAGCTCGTACATGTACGATACGTACCCGTTCACATCAAAGTATACAGTTTGTATAGAATATATCAATCAAACAGTGATTTCAGGCAGCTATATTTGTCTTTTTTCCTTGCCGGGCATTCCTGTATCCATAAAACGCACATGTCTTACACTTTAAACTGTACATGTACATTTCCTGTGTTGGGTCATTTTCGGGGGATGAACAATAGTTGCCACGACTTCTGAATCAGCTCTCGTATATTAAAGTTAAACAAAACATTCATAAATATTAGAATACTATGAAACAGATGAAGAATAGAAAGTTTAGAAACATCCACGTTACTATTTTTCAATTTTGGCAGCAGTGTAAGTAAATCGCAAACTCAGTGTTGGGGACATACACAGCAAACGAACAACACTCAACCTAATTTTTAGCCTACTTTCCGAAGGAAAGAAAGACTTATGTGAAAATTTGCTGTCTGTGTGCCTGTGAATTTGTGTGTATGGATGAGAGTGTGCCTGTGCGTGTGCCTGTGTGTGACTTTACTTTGCATGAGTGTGTCCCCCCTTTCAATTTTTGAACGCTTCAGCCGAATTTCATCAAACTTGGTACACATATACTACTTAGTAAGAAAACCAAACTTTAACGGTTTTCGATAATGCTGGAAACTTACTTTCAAAATGGCGGCCATTAAAATATTGTGTGTGATATGTCGTATTTCGGGAACCATTCAACCGATTTAAACCAAATTTTGTATGCTGGCAGAGCATTATGAAAACATTAAATTTTGAAATATATTTTGTTGTTAAATCGCTATTTTGTAAGATAGAACCAATTGGAAAAATTTACATTTTACCTTATAACTCGAAAACTATTCAAGCAATTCTCAACCAATTTGATATATATGTAATACTATGGTAGACCATATAAATGTAACCGATTGAACTTGATTAGTAACTTATTTTAATTTTAAGCTCCCTTAAAATTGTTTTAAGTTTATTTGAGAAATCTGCCATACAATTTAACCAATTTCGACCAAATTTTGTATACTCAAAGTATATATTACAAGCATCATACATACCAACAAAAAACAGCTTTTTTTGTCATTTTTAAAAATAGCACCATACGAATAAATAAACTTTTCATGTCATAACTCGGTATAAATCTAACCGATTCCTGCCACATTTACCGAGCAACTAGTACTGATGAAGATTATGTTGAGTGATATGTTTTAAGCATGTCATACACTTATTTTAAAAATGACAGCTATATAGCCATTTTATCTTAGATTGCTATATCGTCGAAACTATGTAGTCTATTCCAACATAACTTTGTATGCTTGCAGTAGGCATTACAATTATCAACCATATCTACATGGAGCATCTTCGGTTGGCCGTTTTGTAAGATAGCACCATGCGAGTAAATAAAATCTTTGTCATATCTCGGGAAACAAGAGACAGATTCCTTCCATATTTCGCAAACAAATAGTACTGCAGCGGGTGGTATAAACTAATGTGTTTGTATAGGTCGGGCACTTATTTTTAAAATGGTGGCTATGTAAATATTTTACTTAATTATATTTTATTAACAAAACAAATTCCAACTTAATTCTTTATGCTTGCAGTACCTATATTAAACCATCAAAGTTGTCGATGCAGATACTCATTTCTCTGCCATTTTGTAAGATAGCCTACCAAAAAAAAATTATTTTAACTCGTATCTTGGAAGCCAATCAACACATGCTACAAAATTTGGCGAAGATGTAGTACTGGCGTATGCCATAATAGTAAATGTATTTTTTTAAAATTAGGTTACACTTATTTTCTGAATTGCGGCAATAAAATCGTTTTAGTTTTGTGGGCGATATCTACGAAAATATGTAATCTATTTTAAATTTACTTTTTATATTGGCAGTATACAATCATAGAATGTTCTACCACATTACTTTTTTGTCCTACATTTAACAAGATCCCCGCGTGAGAATTATGGACTAATCAACCGATTCCCACCAAATGTTACACTTGAATATTCCAAATAAATTTTTACAAAATTTTGCATGCCATAAATTCTACAGAAAGCCATGCAAACTTTCATGATTTAAATGGGTCATACAACAATGTTTAAAATTGCAGCTCCATAAATAATTTAGGTAAACTTTACATATATATTAAACGATATAACCAAATTCAACCCAAATTTGTATGTAGACAGTATATATTAGAAGCATCGTATATAGAGTCTCTTTTTCTGGCAATTTTGTACAATAGTATTAAATAATAAAAAAAAATTTTATGTCACATTTCAGGGACCAAACAACCAATTTCCATTAAATTCTTCACACAAGTAGCGCTACGGTAGGCCATGTAAACTTACATGTTTTATGTAGCCTAGTCAGTTATTTTCAATATAGAGGACCTGCAAATATTTTAGGTTAGTAAACCCTATTATGCGAAATATTAATGAATATACCCGAAGTTGATTCTCTGAATCCGACCTCCGTAATGCAGTGGATTGCACGCTTGTTTAAAGTACGAGGTTTCCTGGGTTCAAGTCCCGGGTGAAATATGTGTGTATTTGTAATTGTCTCACTACTGCTGCATAAGACACTGGTTTAATTTATAAAATTATTGCGTTCAAAGAAATTTCAAGTTCTTCCTACTTACGCAGCTTTTAAGAAATTATTTAAGAAGAATGGCACCCATGTTGAGGTAAAGTAAACTTATTAGTTACATCAGTAACTTCTTGTTGTTTATGTATTCACCAGTCAGCAGCGGCTTATAAACTGGCTCTCAGTTACTAGTATTTCACTGATTTATGCTAATAATTCGGGTTGAAGGCGAACGCTACGGAGAATGTTACTGCGATAGTAAACAGAATCTACAACCGACTTCATGAAGAAATACAGTTGTGCCTGAGCAGGTTACGTCAAATTAAAGTACGAATACGAAGTTCGATGGTGTTTGCAATCCCTGCCTGCACCACGCTCGGTTTCTCTGGTCAAATGAACTCTTTAAATCAGGCGGCGCACGTCTGCTCGGTCTTGGCTGCGGCAGGGCAAGTTTCCCTCACACCTCACCTGGTTTGCTGTAACATCGCACTCGCTGTTTCAAACTGAATTGCTCGTTGATTAAATAGTATTATTAGGTAAATTGTACACATATATATATATATATGAGTTTTTTTCAACACATTTAGAGATTTACTTCAAAAATCATTAAATAATTCAATATAACGTGTCGCAAAACGTTTATTAAGATGTAAAAATATAACATATAAATACAAATTTTTTCAACAATTACATTTAAAATATTTGAAGTAGGAAAACTTTAAAACTGCTTGAAACAAAAAGTAACAATTGGTGTACTGTATACATCATAATAATTAAAACGTATTATATTTTCCTCTACAACTGATTTTAAATATTTTTTTCTTGAAATTAAATGTTGGTTTTTCAGGCAAACATGTACGGTTTTTGTGATTGTGGGGATTAACTGATGAACAAACAACGGTTCAATAAGAATCGTAACTATTAGATAGCTAGTTGGTATGCACCAAACTACTAGAGTCCAGGTGCCACATTTCGTCGTCGATATTACAAAGGGACATAAGCGGCTTTTGCGAAGGAAAAAAAATTGATGTATGCTGCCTGTGGACTTGGTATACAGCGATTTTTGATGTGATGAAGTTGTATACCTATATTTCTACTGAGTTAAATAGAAAGTAGAATACAAATCACGTCTCGAATTTTAATATATTATTTTTTACCAAAAACAGAGATCTGAATAACAGGCGTAAACAAAGTAAATGATTAAAGTACTCGTAAAATGGTTTGTACACCCCATGTGCTAAAGGAATTGCCATTGTATAGCTGTATTTATGGTTGGTTTTTTATTATTTTCTTTCCATTAGGAAGGTTATCGATGGTTGTCTGTTATGACTGATTTACAATGAATTTAAAGATTTTGGATGTAGAATGTAGTTTTCTGCTTGTTGTGTAATATTTTTTCTCTTTTTTTAAGTGAATAAAGGGTAGGATGTTGGACGTGTTAGTAATGTGGGACAATGGTAACACAAACAATTTTTCCAGTGAAATAGAAACTGTTGTTGGTGATTGTGTGTTATGTAGTGGTGTTAAAAATGTACTGATTACCAAATAAAATATTATTACGGAACTGTAAAAGTTAAGAAGGCAGTGGATATTTTGAATCAGACGACTCCTTAAGACGTCCCGCTCAGTGCTTTGAAATATAGTGTGTAGGAAGATGACCATTGTTATGAACAATATCAAAACAGTTGCCAAAACTTTTACCTGCATTCTGTTTACAGATTTTTTTGGTAAACTGTCTGTTCCCAGCACCTCGATGACCAATTCCTTGTAACTAGCTCTTCAACCGCACAGCCTCTACCCAGCAGCTCAAAACTTCTTGCAAGCGAGTTTTAAATTGATTGATAACGGCGGGAAGGACATTCGGAGAGAAAGTAAAGGATAAACAAGAAATAAAATATATAGTTGTCGAGCAGAAGGAAATGCTTATGTCAGTAGCAAATGATACTGCGCTGTGGTGGCAACTTACGTCCTAAAGGTGGCAAAGAATTAAATCTGACCTAGGAAGATAGACGATTTTTGGCGTCCTTATATGAAAACAATTACATGCAGTTTCAGCGTGGATACATCTTCGGACTCGTGGAGGCCAGCTCTGTAAGCACAAGAAGAACAAAATAGAAGAAAAAAACGAGATAATGTTCACTTAATTACTGCCTGTCGAATAAAGGTATAATAAAAAACCGGAAAGGCAAGGTTTTTGCCAATATTTAAAGTATCCCTGATAAAATCATGTCCATAACAAAAGCAAACGTAACTTCACAAGATATAATTTTGCCTGACTAAAGTGGAGGTCAGCATCGACATTTAGAACTCAGGATAAAAACCTTCGAGACTCTGTATTAACACATGCACATTAACAAGTTCCCACGGAAAGAGACTCATTCTAGCTGAACGTAATGTTTCCTGTATTATTTTCATGTGAATTTGACGACATATTGCCAAATTTCAGATCTACGAATCTGTCTTCTCACCGTCCGAAGAAGAATCGGTGTAGTCTGTGTTCCGCATACAGAGAGGCGATGAGAAAAATGATATAGAATTGCAGTGGGTATACCTGCAACACACACGCAAACACACATAAATAACAAACAAAAATGCTATTAGGAGCAAAAGAGGCAGGCTAAGACAAAGTCCAAAGAGAATCCTGATAAAGTTGCGCCTGAATTTACAACCTCGAACAGGCTTTTCGGCTGTCAACATCCAAGGAATGTGAAATGTTTCACCGACGTCATCCATCCGTATACAACTTAAGTGTGCATAATATTGGGAACAAATAATACCAATGTTTCCAGTGGTGTGAAGCCATAGTAAAAGGAGGATCTGTTAGAGTGCTTCGTGTATGTTAATTTATTTTACAGAACTCAACGCAAGAGGAAATGCATTTTCACCGACAGTTGTACTCAGTACAAGACTAAGCCCACCATGTGAGCTCAATGCCCCTGTGCATCGTAATCATTTCCACAAATTACGGATTGTCAGTTTGTGTTTTTTTGAGGCAAACAGTGGCCAAAGCAAAGGGGATTCCGATCGTGGTGGTATATCATCAGCTCTCTTGACCACGGGCGACATCTTCATTCCTAGTCAAAAAGGTACCTCCCATTTTCCGTTTAAATAGCCAAGTTACTATATATACTACGTCCACACAAACAATACTGAGGAACTATGTGACTACAGACGTGTGCGGTAATTCGATTTGAGAATGTAGGTATTTTGGATATTTGCTAGAGACGTAATGGTGACCAGTTATTTGGAGACTAGTTATTTGTACGGTGACTAGGTACATTGCACAAGATTATAAGAAACATTTATTGAAGATAAATACTCCGACTGCAGTGCTGAAAACTGTACAATCACCTAATATATCTGTTCAAAAATATCAGCACAAAAATATTGTGACTGGCAGGCTCTATGAACAGGACGAAATATGCTCATCCATGGCAGTACAGGCCAAACATTTCACAGACAACTCTCGCATCTGGAGCCAAAGTCTTTTTGTTAGAATAAAATTTCTCTATTTAATAGTATTCAACGTAGTTTCTCTTATTTTTATTATCACGGATAAGGCAGAAGTTAAAAAAGTTTTATTTCAACTATAAATTCAGTTGTAAATATTATGAGTGGGAAGTTTACAGTTTTGTTTGAAACTCCATTTTATTTTTGACGATGTAGTGGTTTTATACGTATAACAATATTTACTTCAGTTCTTGTATTATTGCATGTCTCCTGTATTGCCTTTTCTAGCAATTTTACAAATAAATGAAAACATACACAATAGATTTTATTGCATAACATAGGGCGAGGCGTAATAAATATGAACACAAATAATAATATCTCCATTATGGTGCCATTATACTATGGTTGCATCCATTTTGAAATGTACCCAATATCCACTTAAAAGACTGTAAATTCCATCATTGTATAATTAATTGTATAGGATAGGCTATATATATACTCATTTTTGCAGCAAAGCATTCCAGTTGCACTCAGGTTTCTTTACATTATTTCATGTGTTTTATCATTTTGAGCGCTTAAGAGTACATGGGCCCGAGTTTTTTTTTTTTTTTTTTTTTTTTTTTNGGCGACAATATCACGCGAGTCCAGCGTCATATCGCTCACACGCGCAAGGCGCTGAATCAGCACACAGCACTTCCGTCGTCGAGCTTTCCCCTGCAAATTAGATCCGTAAATGCGGGACTTCACTACATGCGATGAAGGCCCACAAATTAAACTACGTCCGTATGGTTGCACTTTTCTCCTACCTCTCAGGCAAACTGCGCAGGCAAGTTTAGAATTGCGATTTTTTTTACAATGTTTACAATTTTTTCGGCTCTATGTTAAAATAAAACCGTACGGGATTATATAATTGATTTTTGTACTTTCTGGCCAAAAGTCGTATTCCCAGGATATTTATTTGCTGAGATATGCATAACTGTACAAACAACAATTATACAGTAAATATGTCCTGGCTACTAACACTTAAGCCCCTTTCCGCCTGTAAAGACCTCGCTGTCTACCAGACGTTAAGCCCTACCTACCTCTAGGATGTTCATGGTAAAGTGAGCAATTTTGAGGCCCTAATAATTTTTTTCTTAGAAGCCATTTTTTATCGTTCCACAACTTTTTAAAATAAATATTGCAAAGTAAGTTGTTTGTAAACACGATTTATTTCTTGTTTTGTCATATCACGAACATAGTTTTAGTTGCACAAACAGACGAAAGAAGTTAACTGCCCACCATATTGTTTCTCTCTGCTTTCCATTTTTTTCATCCACACAGTTCATGGCACCAATAATCTCAGAATACAACCTTCGGTGAACAAAGATCTAACTCCCCTTTTTTTTTAGCATAACTTGGGTCTGAACATACCACTCGCCCAGAAAATGTTACATTTTACTACTAACACTCAACAAATGCAACCACAAAATTTCGAAGTAAGACAAGCGATTACAACAGTCAATGAAACATATTAATACCGTCTCCTATATTTACAGATACACACTTAGATTAGTGGAAACGGACATATCTTCGAAACAGGCCTAACAAGTTCACCATTGGGAGTTTTTAGAGTCTCGACTCTGACAACACCATTTCACCAAGATGAGATTTAATAAATATACCATTTCTCCATTTTAATGGTGGCAAGTTTGAGTCTATCTCCACGAGCATGTCTTCTTCTACGTTGGGAGTTGCAACATTTAATTAATTTATTTGATGAAGTGTAATGAGATATTCGGCGCTCCATCGTTTCCAGATGAACTATTTTAACGTTGTGAATAATTGCCATCCATCGAGACGATTCTTCACGATATTATAGAGGCATTGTTATGGTATCCCAATAAAGGGAGCACCAATCAAAAAATGCCCTGGAGTTAGGACATCAAGTCCTAAGGGGTCTGTCGAAAGGGGACTCAATGGTCTGGAGTTCAAAACTGCTAAGATTTCACTGAAGAGTGATGCTATTACCTCGAAGGTAAGTATTTGTACACCAATCACTTTTCTCATATGCAATTTTACCGACTTGACTGCCTTCCCACAAATCTCCGAACTGGGGTCCAGCTGGTGGATTGAAGTGCCAAACAATAGTAAGGTCAACTAAGTGATCATGCAGTGTCTGCCACTGGTTCAGAATACAAAGCTTGATGCACTTCCTTAATGTGTGTGTTAGTATCAAAATAAATTGTGCTGTGATCTGAAAATATGTCGGATGGTGTTCCTCTCACAGATACAGATTTATTCAAGGCTGCTAAAAATGCATCAGTACATAAAGATGACACAACTTCCAAATGGACTGCCTTGCTCGACATACACACAAACACACAGATATAGCTTTTCGTGACAACGACCTTGCATGCTTTGGGGGGCTTTGAATTAAAAGGCCCCGCAAAGTCAATACCAACCTTCAGAAAAAGGAGTACTTGTGAGAACCTCACAGCCGGCAGGTTTTCCATGAGTGGGTAGGGGGTGTGGCTGTCAATTTGAAAAACTGCACGCACCTGTGGATACAGTGCAAAATTATTCGTCTAGCGTTCAATATCCAAAACTGTCTCTGGATGAGAGATTACGTAGCCTGTTGTCCAGTATTAAGGCAAGTGGTATGATGGTAGTTAACAACGAGCGCTGAAAAGTGATATTTTCCTGGAAGTAATACTAGATGATTTGTTTGTCAGGCAAGAAAGAATGTAGCAGCCGGCCACCCATGCTGATGACTCCGAAGGTGTCTAGGAAAGGCTGCAGACTCCGAAGACTACTGGGACACTCATTGCGCTCCAGAATTTTAATTTACTCAAAAATATAATGTTTTTGCACAACTTCGATCCAAAATACCAGTGTAACTCCCCATAGCTCAATAACTTCGAATAACAATGAATTTGTTTTCTGAAGGCACTCTTGGCTCTGAGAATCCATGTTGTTACAAGCTTAAGTTTATATAGTAATGAAATTGTGTCCAACAAGTCAACTAATTTATTAATCTTGTCTTGAACTGCAAAGACCTGATTTTGTACAGACTTGTATTCAGGAAGCTCGTCATTACCCGTTGTACGGACCAATTTGAATCCGAGCCTCCCAGCAAGTTAAGACCATGAAATCACAGTGCGTTACCAACAAAGTTCTCTGGAAAAACACATCGAGAAGCAAAACCTGCTGGGTTGCAGCTAGATGAGACATAATGCCATATGCTCGGAGGTATGATGGTCTGAATTTCATAAAACCTATTTGCTACAAAGTTTTTCAATTTATGAGATGATTTTATCCACGACAGCAGAGTTGTAGAGTCACACCACCTGTGTAAGGTTGTATGATTTGTCTTCAAATCGGTTGCTCACGTACAGCCACAACCTTGCCAGGAGCACAGTGTTTTCAGGAGAGCAACCTGCGATTTAGCAATTACCAGATAGGTGGAAATCGATCCACCACTGTCAACAGGCCGTACATATATCACAACAGAATATACCTTCTCAGAGGCATCACAAATCCCATGGAACTGAAGGTTGCTTGCATCATGCACACTGATGTATCTTGGGATTCACAAAGCAGCAAGGGAAGATAGTGATATTCTGAACTGTAGTCATTGTTTAACAATTTCTTCAGTGACTGGTTGATCCCACTCCAATCCTGATTACATATTCTGAAGCGACATCCGAACCCATACCATCTCTGGTGACACCCACACACAAGGGTCAAAGAGTCTCTCAATTGTTGAGAGAATACCTCGTTTAGTAATAGATAACTGGGGAATGTTGATGTGGTATACAAACTCATCTGTAGCTGGACGCCAATGAACACCAAGAACTTTGATAGCTGTTCTTGTCTCAATACTTCTCAGAACTTCACATTGCTCTGCAGGCATATCTTCCAACACAGTGGGATTGTTATAGGACCACTTTCACAGCTCAAATCCTCCACGAGCTAACATCGACACAAGTTCACGCTTCAATTGTGTTGCCTCTTCTACAGAGCTGTCTACAGTAACTATGTCATCAACAAACAGATCTGGTAACAATACTTGTGAGCTCGAGGTAATTGATTAGCTTTATCCAGTGTCAAATGCTGCACGGTCTCCAACACTTAGTAAGGGGACGATGCTAACCCATATGTAACTCTGTTTAATTGATAGATGTGAACATCATCTATTGGAGTAGGACACCACAAAATCCACTGGTACTTACCAACGTCAGGGTGGATTTCAATCTGTCTATACATTTTAAAAATTTCTGCAGTAAAGACCACTGGCATCATTCGAAAGTTCAGGAGGATATAAACTATATCCTTTTGAAGTTTGGGCCTAGTAAGCAAGAAGTTATTTAACGAAATATCAGTAGAAGTTGTTGCAGATCCATCAAAGACTAAATGAACTTCGGTGGTGGAACTTGCTTATTTGAGTACAGCATGATGGGGTATCCCATATGCTATTTCACAACTCTCCACTGGATCAGGCTGCAGTGAGCTACTCTGACTGTAAAGCTGCTGAACACTCAGCATACAGGACATGTGGCCTAAGTCCTCATACTCTTAAAAGAACAATGGGTATTCGTTTGCCAGTTCTGGTGACCTTTTCAATTTGTTCTCAAAGCATTCAAATGTGGATGATGGAACTTGTAAGGAATTTTAAATGGTTTGCAGCTCTTGCTTGAATGGCAACCGAAGCACATATCTCCCATCTGAATTACGAGCATGTTCAGCGTGGAAGCGCTCTTCACATTTTTTGTCCTCTGAAGATATCACATGAGCTGATAATACTTCCTCTAACTCCCAAAATTTTTGTAACTGCACATCCAGTGTAGTTCTTCTGATCAAGAATGACACTGGTGTATTTACACGTGCTTCGCATTTGGTCTTGCCAGTCACAACCTAGCAAAACACTGAGTGAAAAGCACTAGGTACCGCTGATATTTTAGCCCCTTTCATTGCTTCACTGACGATGTCTGCTGAGAGGAGCATGTAAATAGGTCTAGGACAATTAAATGATGGATTGTCTAAAGTTAAACGTTTAAGGTGCTGGATTGAAATGGATGACATTCTTGAACATGGCCTGGGATGAGTGATTTCACTTAAAATTGCGGCCTTAATGGCAAAATGAGTGTCGCATGAGGCCACAAGTTTATTGAAGCAATTTGTAGCCCCTGTAGCACCTGGCACAGGAGTTTGGCCAATGCCAGTAATTTATACAAATTCACAGTGGTGTTTTAAGCCCAATAATTGCACAAAATGTTCAGTTATAAATGTAGTTTGTGATGCACCATCTATCAAAGCTCTTACGACTTGAAACTGTCCACTCCTGTATTTCACGTGAACAAGATAAGTTGCTAGAAAAATGATAGTGTGTTGATTTTGAGTGTCATTTGATAGATGTAGTGCTTCCAGTTTATCAGCAGAAGAATCATGTGTTCAATCCCTATTTTCTGGAGTCTGAGTTTCTAGTGTCTGGCTTCGGGGATTCTCATGGGTGAAGTGAAGAAGAGAGTGATGTTTCCTTTGACACTTCATGCATGACACTTTCGACAGGCATTTCACAGCACAATGGTTAGGTTTCAAACAGTTAAAGCTCAGTGACTGCTTCTTCACAAATGCAATCTTATCATCAACAGATTTTAACAAAAACCGTTCACACTTATGAAGAAAATTATTCATATTGTTTGTTCCAAAGCAACTTATATGGAATTCTGACCACTATTTTGTCATTAATTAGTTTTCACACTCGACATTGAGGGTTTTTTGTAGGTTCTACTTACATTACTCGTCGTGAATACACTCTGCATGCCAACCAACTGTACATATTCACCTGCCACAGCATGACGCTCCAAGAAAATTAGAAGATCATTACTAGTTGGTAAATCTCGTTTCACTGACATCTCAAAGTCTTGGAGCAGAGAGTGGTCTAATTATTCAAGAAGGATATTTAATAAAAGGAAATTCCATCCAGATACGGGAAAATCGTCAGCTCTCAATGCGTTTAAATTCTCTTGAACTGCCTGAAAACACCGGCAGGGGAAATGGTGGCAACATTGCACTTGGAACTGATGCACGAAATGTTAATTCCGCTGCCCTGACTGTAAATCTATTATATGCGATTCGAAGGTGCCTGAAATGTTTCTCAAAAGTCTTAAAAGCTTCCTTCAGGTCTTAAGTAGTTATTTTCTCGGCCTTGGGCGGGACCGCACACAACGCAAAAGAGTTCGCAAGAAATTCATCCTTTTTTTTTTACACTTCCTCGAACGCTTTCGAGAAATGTTCTAATTTTTCCCGACCACTGATAGTTTCATCTAGAAGGCAATTTACTTCAGTTACTTTGTCCACAACATAATCAAAGATTATAAGTTACAAGTCTGTCGTTGATACAACCATAATGACCAAAACAATCACGTGAATGTTCAGAACATTACTATTTCTTCGTTTCAAATAAATAAACATTCATTCCGTTGCTAAATTCTCGTATCCAAACCGGAGGACCAAAAGATGTTGGTAAACACGATTTATTTCTTGTTTTGTCAAATAACGAACTCAGGTTTAGTTGCACACACAGACGAACAAAGTTAACCGCCCGTCATCTTGTCTCTCACTGTTTTCCATTGTCTTCATTCCCAGTATTCATGGCGCCAATAAGCTCTGAATACAACCTTCGGTGAATAAAGGTCTAACTCCCTTTTTCTTAGCATCACTCGGGTCTGAACATAAGAAATCAACACGGTATATATATTTCACCGGACTCGAAAGTTAGTGTCCAAGACTAAAATAATATATATTTGTTGACTATTATTTCAAATAGGAGGGCTTCCAAAAGTGCTCACTTTACCGTGAGCAACTTAATGTAGTTATAACCTGCATTTAGTCCCTTCGTAATGTCGCATACTGTGTGGAAGTTCGGTTTTATGGGTTTTAAGTAGGTGATCGCAAGGGTTTACCAGTCTGGAGAAGAATGAAAAGTTTTGTACGTTTGGCGTAATATAAACTAACTTATTACGTTAGTCAAAAAATTAATGTCAAAATTTAGACGGGAAACTGTTTAAAATATAAACACCAAGCAAGGTGGTTCAGGGGTAATAGAGGACGATTCTGGAAGACTCGTGTTCTAATACCCGTCGGTACATTCTGATCTCGAGCCAAGTGCTGGGATGATTACTTAGTACAGGCCATGGCTGTTTTCTTGTCTGATTCTGTTTGTCTGAAGCCACTGGTCCCATATGTAATGACAGCTGTTAACAAGATGTCAACAACTACTTAAAATAGTATTCCGTATGACTGAACGGGAGAGGATAAATTATAGAGGAATTTAGTTGAAGGTTATTATCCTTATTTTTCTCTTTAAATAACAGATTGCAATCACACACGTATTAATTGCATGCCACTAAGTCACCAAATCTAACTTTAATGGGTTCATTAAAGTAATCATTTTAAATTACAAACTTAAATGAATTAATTTTACTGGGTAAATGTAAATAATATTGTAAGAATAGGGAACCGAATCATACACTGAGGTTTCTCTCGCAAAAAACTTTTGTTGATATTGAAATTGAGCAAACTTCTGACTCTGGCTGTGTCGTTGTTTTATTTGTGTAATAGATAAAGCTATATAAAGTGAACAGTAAAAAAATACGTTTTACAAAGAATTCTTTCGGAACTAACTGCCAAAACTTTTATAATAACCATATAAGTAAAGCACTATATTCAAAAAATATTGTTCAATTAAATTAATAAATGGATTATGTATATACGTATATGTAATAAATATGAAGTCATCAGTACTTAATTGTTAAATTCGACATAAAATTCTACAGAAAAATATTGTAAAAGTTTCTCTAATTGACATGAAGTGTTACAAAAGTAATCTTGGCAGTTAGTTTCCAAATTATTGTTTGTAACAACACAAATAATTTGTACAGTGTGCAGCAATAAATTGTAGAGGCCTTCTGCGGAGCTAGATGTAGATCCAGCTCCGCAGACAATGCAAGACATTGCATAACTGAAAATATTAAGCTTAACAGAACAATTTAATAGATTTATCGCAATGAAACAGTTAAAAATACATGAGCAATATAACCGACACAGAGTTAACGATGGGGTATAAAAAATTGCAACATTCAATTCAAAGCATTTATACATTAAATATATTTCTATAAATTTAATGGAAAATTTTGTAAACGTATAGTGCAATAATAAGGTTTTTTCAACACTGATAGAATTACATGGATTCGAAATAAAATCTCGTTATGTTCTGGTACACGAAACTTAATATTCAGCACCCAGCAGTTACTAAAGAAGCAACAATATTTTTCCGGCAAATTAATTGGTGTTTGCAGATCACAGAGCTGACTGCAACTAGAATTTCGTTATTTGATTCTAATTTTTCCTTTCATTTGCGTTGTAATCCAGTTCGCAACAGTGAAAACAACACAAAAAAAAAAATATTTCCATAAACGGTTTTTAGGATTAAACTGTGTGTATGTACATATTGTTATGATCTGATTGATGGTCCATAATCATACCTCAACGAGGCTATAGAGGCGTAGCAAGTTATTTATAAGAGTTATGTAGTGAACACTATATATAAGGGGTTTATTTAAAATTAAGTTCATACAATATTATTTCAACATAAACATGAATTAATAGAGGCTGGGGGAGCTATAAAAATATGCTGAATTATTAATTTATATTAAATTATAACGATTTAACCAGACACATACTTGGTAAAGTCAAATTGGAGAGTCCCCGTGTTGTTAATGATTCCGGAGGCTAATTAAGATGGCTGAAGTCGACGCCAGGCCACAAACATTTTCAGTGGTCTTCTCGTTCCAGTGGTCTGACGACGAAAGTCACCGCCCTCGGGCTACACTGCCCTGTATCGGATGCGTTATCCCTGTTCACTGCCCGTAGACAGTGTTTCTGTGGTTGGCGATTTCATAACTAATTTCAGGTAATCATGAACCATGTACTGGATAAATATGTGAAGGCCTGGTTACAACTCGTAAAATCTCCCCCAATGTTCACTAGCAAGAAGCCCTCAATTTGCCCTAATGTCCGTCTTGATTATGGAGATGATTGGGAGTTGCGGGCTTCATCTTTTTGCAGTAGCAATATGGATCGGGTCGAAGTCCTCTTTGCTACAGTAGGAAACAGTGTTCAAAGGAATTATAGTAGACGGATAAGTTAGGTATAAGGACTGCCAACTGTTACTGACTTGCAGTTCTCAGCCAAGGCTGAGCCGTACAAACGCTGTGCTGTGTGTTTGCGGTGGCTGTGCATGTGCAGGCCTTGAACTTCAATACTGCTGGGTGTGCAAAGTGTCTTCCACGCGGGTGCGGCAGACGCCCTGCGGGTGGTTCGTGAATGCGTCAGTTTTTCTTGAGGTTATGAGTCCCTAAGCACTACGTGCCGTGAATTGTTCATTACATTAATTCTTGTAAGAAATAAATAAATAAATAATTATTAACTAGTAATCATAAGAAAAATATAAAACATTATTTTTAAATTAAAATTATTTATATTTAGTAAGCCAACTGCTCCCACGGTACATTAATATTTTATTTTTTTTGCACATAAAACTACAATTCCTGGAAATGAGTGACTTGTTAGTACAATGCAAAATCAGTGATGTAATAACATTACATATTGAGTGATACGTAACGTTACGATTGTAGTATAGAGATTGCATGGTATTGAACATAGCATGTTATTCGATTAATTATTTAAACTTTCATTAATTATGAAAATAAAAAAAAGTGCAGCTACTTTTCATCTGCTTTTCAATACGTAAGTCGGTAATGGAAGGGACACTTAAAGTAACATAACATTATTAAATGTATTACAATTTACACTAGTAAATAAAGATAGCATAACACTAGTGGAAGGCAATAAATGTTAGATATTTTACAATAAATATGTGACAAAAATAGATAGTTACTTCAATAAAATGTGTTAAATTTTGAAAAATAGTTTTTTGTACAAAAGTGAAAATCTTAAATTACAGTGACGATTGTCATTACTATCTCTTAAAGATTACTTTTTTTGCCGCAATGCAATAAAATATATATTACTAGCTGACCCGGCAAACGTTGTTTTGCCATAAAAAGTATTTCTAGTGATTATAGTATTAGAAAAAAATAACTATAACTTATTGTTATTGTTGCTCGTGACACGTGTTGAGTACTGTTGAGGTTATATAAAATTAATTAAATAACTGAACGTGAGAACTACACTTATATATTAGATAATTTAATAAATATTAATAAAATGGAAATACAAACAATTACAGCTTTGCGATCAATAATAAAGTTAATTAAGAAGTACACTTAATTATTGAAAATATAATTGTAAACACGTCACTACTACGATCTGAGCACAAATGAATAAGAGAAAGGTTATTGTGTGAGAGAAAGTGGAGACCGGCTACTCCGTGCTGTGTCACTGGGAGACACCTGGTGGGAATAAATTGTAACCTAGATCGATAAATGATCGATGATAATTGATCAGTTATCGACCTAGGGTAAAATTTATTAAATTACTAATATCGCTATAAAAAAATAAGGGTTGGTGGTAGAAGGGTGAAAATTTAGGAGGGTATGTATTTTTTGATGCCACATCATAAAAAAATAAAAAATAAAAATTTTGTTCAAACAATAAAAAAAAATTGTTTGGGGGTGGCCACCCTTATTACTTAGGGGTGTAAAAAAAAAGATATAAATCTATTCTCAGACCTACCGAGTATACATAAAAAATGTCATAATAATCGATCCAGCCGTTTCGAAGGAGTTCAGTGACTAACACTGTGACGGGAGAATTTCGCTATAAAAAAATAAGGGCTGGTGGTAGAAGGATGAAAATTTAGGAGGGTATGTATTTTTTGATGCCACATCATAAAAAAATAAAAAATAAAAATTTTGTTCAAACAATAAAAAAAAATTGTTTGGGGGTGGCCACCCTTATTACTTAGGGGTGTAAAAAAAAATATATAAATCTATTCTCAGACCTACCGAGTATACGTAAAAAATGTCATAAAAATCGGTCCAGCCGTTTCGGAGGAGTTCAGTGACTAACACTGTGACGGGAGAATTTTATATATTAGATAAATGAACGTCTCTATTTTCTGATGGCAACTTTTACAATGTATGAATTTATTCATAAAAGTTGTTTGTTGAGTTGGTGCATTTTCCAAAACAAATTTTTTTTTATAGTCGTAAACATTGGAATGAAGACTTTTTTACTTTCAAATTCTACTTAACCTTAAACTGGTTAGAATTATTTTATGCGTTATCATTCACAAACCTTTGATTTTGGAGGCCTCCTATTAGTAATATTGATTTGTTTAAGTTTAAAGTTATCTTATACAATCATAAACTTTAAAGTAATATTTGTTATGTCAGATTTACTGTTTCCTGCCGGGTGAAGGGTAAGTGGTTTATGTAAAATATGGGAACCGCTGGTTACCTATATATAGTGCTACGACTCGTGAACTGTTTTACGTGGTAGCGCTGATGCTGTGTAATGAAAGTGCGCGCCTTGACGACGTTGCTGTGTGTGACGTCAGAGCAGGTGTGCTGCCTCTGCAATCGCGGACACTGCATGTGCCGCTTTCCGGAGGGACTTTTTATGAGAGGATATGACGTCACTGCTGGTTGCTGCTGTTCATGAATGCGCGGTACGTGTTTCTGAAATTTACAAGGAAATTTATTAACAGAATGCTTTCACAGCTTAACTAAACATCAAATTTGCAGTAAAATTTTACATTGAAGAAATATTAAGGCCCTAATAGTTGATTAGGAGTAAGGTTATTAAAAATTTATTTGTGAATTTAATCCTAATATTATTATATTTATTGGTTCATTATATTTCTTAGAAGTTTGTATGTCGAGACGTGCGTTAAAGTTCATTTATTTCTAATTGGTCTTCGTCAATTATACTCTCAGGTAAGAACATCGTCATTATAACTGATGTTACTGTTTAAAATCTATATCTTAGGCAATGCCTGCAAATGGGAATGTATATACAAGAAACTATTTGCATAATCATTTTTTTCTGAAAATAATTAATTGCAGTTAGCTGTGTGTGCGTATAAATATTTTAATGAATAAAATGTTATTAAGGACGAGGGAAATCAACACATAGTTTAAGTAAAACATTATGGCACTGATTATGCAAAATATGAGATAGTAGAGAGGAAAAGAAAACATAAATAATTAAGTAGGTACTAAAGACAATAATATGTCCACACAAATGGGTAGGATACACGGTTTGCGGAAATCTGCACTCAATGACTTGCACCAGGGAGGTCAAAAGGAAAGTGCTCTCGTGGTACACTTCCAAACTCTGTAGAATAGAAGGACCACACAGCAAAAGTCCGAACCATTGCCAGATTGCGCCCCTACTGCCTGAACTCTTTCAAGGCCAGTAGAACACAGAAGAGAGGATCCTTTGGTCGGGTCACCACTCTGACAGAGACCTAGGAAAAGTGCCCCGCGTCCCTAACGCGAAACGAAAGGTTGACCCCCTTCTAACAATTGGGCGAATGTGGGTAAACCATGAGCAAACAGTCACAGTCGAAGTGGGTGTGTCGTGGATACTATTCCTTTTTCGTTAAATACCCTTGGCATTGCATACTATTATTCTTTCTTCACGTCGGTTTCAGCAGCCTACGCATCAAACAAATGACGGGCACGGCGTGTCTCTTGCACGCACGAAGGACACGAGGATTGACTAAGTCCTCAGATCACAGAACTGCGTGTACCCAACGGAATTTATTCTGCACCGAGTCCGTGTGGCAGTGGATTGTGGGAAGTACGTGAGAATATGGGAGTATTGGGAACTTAAAACTAGAACAGTAAATCTTAGGTTTAAAGTCGGCATGAAGAAATACAATTGCGTGGCGTGCGCCGGCAGGCAGAGTTTCGCAAACACTGCGGCACTCTAGCCGCGAGAAAGTGCTGATGCGGGGAATGTGTTGCTTTGGCACTTTGCAACTGGGTTACGTCGCCTGGCACGTAGCTGCGACTTCTCGTCCTTCCCCATGGCAACTAATAACGTAATACGGACTTTATGTCAAAATACTAAAATCTCGTAGTTAACTGTCATTCCTTATTTATATGCATGTTAAGAGAAGCTTTAAATGTGGGGGTGGATGGAGAGTGACTGATGCAAGGCTGCGAGAGGGTAGGGATGACCCTTACCTCCACCATTGGTTATGATAAGATTTATGGTTCATCATCATATTTTAACGGGGCTATAGGAGCATAGCAAGTTATTTATAAGAGTTATGTAATGAATACTATATAAAAGTGCTTTATTTAACATTAAGATTGTACAGTATTAATTAAAAATGAACATGAGTTAATATACGTGGGGGGAGCTATACAAATATACTGAAATATTAATTTATACTATATTATGAAGATTTAACCGGCCACAATCTGAAATGTCGCCTACTTGTTCATGATTACGGAGGCTGATTAAGATGGCGGAAGTAGACGGCCGGACACACCCACCTTCAGCGACCTTCTCGTTCCAATGGCCTGACTACAAAATACACCGCCCACGGACTACACTGCCCTATATGGCTGCGTTGTTCCCATTTACTGGCCGGTGGAGGGGGTTACTGTGGTTTGCGATTTCATAACTCATTTCAACAATCACGGCCCGTGTGCTGGATAAATATGTGAAGGTGTGATCAGGAAGGCCGCTCAGCTAAGGTCTGATCACAACTCGTAACAATATGTACATATACGCATATATACACACGCGCACACACACACACACACACACACACACTCTCTCTCTCTCTCTCTCTCTCTCTCTCTCTCTCTCTCTCTCTCTCTCTCCCTCACCCTCTTTCAGTGGCAATGCAATTAGACTTTATGAGTTTCTGTGCGGTAATTTGTGAGGTGTTATTTTGAATTTACCGACTTTCATGTCCCATCAGTCACAAACATTATGTACTGGCGTCACCGCTAGGAGCTGGTATAGATGATGACTAAACACAACTTCCTTCGTGACAGCTCGCAGGCGTCCTTGTCTTACACGCTTAACTGAGATATCCATCAGTCTCCACAACGCAGCGATATACGAAGCTCTTTCGTGATTGTTCCGCCAAATGATCATTTTTTCCCTGAGTTCTTGAAAGTTATTCGAATTAGTAATCTCCGTGAAAGAAAACGCTACATTAAGTTCTTGCGAGTGAATAGGCTTAGATTGTATCTGCTCAGCTCAACATGTCGAAAGTTCCGAAAGTTTTTATTTCCTCGAACTCGAAAAGATGGGATTACTCCATGATGCGCTAATGGAATGCATGTTCGAAAAGAGTAATTGAACGTATCTTGTTGGTGCCTCGTTGATAACATCTGATTCTCGACGAAGTTCAGTCACGATAAGTTTTTTGGTAATTAATTCCTTCACAAATGCTGCAAAATATAAATTCCCCCCCCCCCCTTTATCAATGCATCAAACTATTTATTCAATGTTGTAACATAACCAAGCAGATCTAACTAATATAACCATACGGGAATGAGTATTCCAGTTCAAATAACGGAAAGGTATCGATAGTTTTATTTTCTTACTTCGTAAACACGTATGCAGTAATCAGAACGCGGTCTGATTTTTACCTGCGGACAGCAAAATGTAATGCAGAACTGAAAAATAGTTTCTTTTTCAAGTTCAATTACATGCTACTGTAGCATTTCGTTGTAAAAGTTGCAAAAGTTTTCTTTAAATAAATGTATATATTTAAAACTAAATACTCACTAACAGCACTATTTATTTATATGTATTTTTTGTTTATGAAATACAACTGAATTTTGCTAACGCCACATGCACACGTATAACGACCTGATTCCCCACGACATAAGTAGAAGATTTATTTTTCGTCAATTTAAAAATGTCAGCATTATTATGTTCGAAACCTTCAGAAAGTATTATTAGTGCGCCTTAAACTAATTGCGGAATGACAAGGGATGTCACGAGAACTTCCAAACATTTCTGCAAACAATTTTAGTGTTCCTGGAAATTCCTACACCAGTTATCTGTTTGGCACTGAAACTAATGTGATCGTAGAGAACAACTTAAAAGTGAAATTTTTTCTAACGCTCTCTTTATTGAAACAATTATATTTCTTCATCGTGCTTCGTACGTGACAGGTACAGAACTCAAAATTATTTTAAAGCAACGCGTTGTTTTCTGCACAGACCGAGTTATAAGGTAATTGGTACCATTGTGCTGTAGCATTGGCCGTACTGAATGTTTTCCGAACTTGCACATGTCATATTTTGTATATATTATGGAAAGAGTACAGCATTTGCCGATTATAATACAGTCAAACCATGGATCGAAAGAACAATCTGACAAATTATTAGTCAAATTATTTAAATCAAGCATTATCGAAATTGTCCTCCTACCATCCACGTTTAGAAACATGTCGCTATAAACGCAGTTTTGCAACTTTTCCGTGTAAGAATTTGTATGCTGGAAAAAAAAAGTTGGAACACTCTAGAAATGACGCTCTTAATTGTGATGCTCTAAAACGTGCTGAATTGCGACGAATTGGTGACAATAAAGATACAATAGTCCTTACCTTGTTCGGAAGTCAAATTCTGTGACGCGCCGAACTGTTGTCATAATAATAGAGATACAATTTGCTAACACAAAGCCGACGCTTAGATTAAATAGTAAAATATTTTTTTCGTACATTTGAATAAGAGTACTTTAAACGTTCTTTGAATCCATGTAAAGTAGAGGTTGAAAGGTTCTGTAGCATAAAGTTACACAAAGCACATAAACCAGATTTGTCACCGATTAGTTGTCATATTGACTCTACGTATAGCCTATAGTAAGAACTTGCTTTAACTCCACTTAAATTAATCACTTCAAACAACGGATCTGTAAAATTATCGAAACAAAACACCAAACACAGCGCAGGAAGGTCTGTTATCCAGATAATATAAAGAGAAATAATCATGATTAAATGACTTCCTCGCCAAAATAAATTTACTCTATGAGAATAAAACTACTTAATTTTGCTGGTGTGTTAAAGACAGGACTAAGGTGGAAATTACAAAATTACTGTCGTTAAAGAAATTATCAAGCGTACTTTATGTAGTTAAAAATCAAAATATGGACTTAAGTAAAAATGTGTACGCACGGAACATTGCGATGACTGACTGTAGAAATGTTCCTTTCTTTTTTTTTATCAAATAAACAGCAACCATATGAATACAAGTAAAAATTTATTGAAAAATATAAATAAGTAATAATTATTTTTTGCTCCTGCAATATTATTTTAATCAATGCTATATTAACTTACATGAAGCGGTAAATTTATAACTCATATTTTATTAATAATTCTGAGTCATTGTGGTTGTGCCAAAAACTAGTCTTCTTTTCAGAGCAAATACAACTTTATTTTGCAAAAAATAGTCATTGGTTAGGTGGCAGTAAAATTCAAAGCAACAAAAACTACTAACACCTGTTATTGTGGGTACTGTTAATTACCATGGGGAAACGATGTGATAATTACAATAAACTTGATTTCGTAGAGATGCACATTGCGCAAAGAACATAATAAGCAAAATGGTCCAAAATTGATTACACATCATAAAAAAGCAAACATTTTTGCATGCCGAGTACCACCTGAATTTAAATAATTATTGAAAGAAAAATGCACCTGTGACGTGTTGGAAAGCCACTAGAAAGTTGCAGAGTACACAATTTAAGAGGAAATGCCATTAGGGACTACAGAGGAGTGAAGATATTTCGGCAGCTCTTAACATCGAGGTCTTGAGAGTCGATGAGGGTTAAGTGAGGTGAGTATGGAGCAACGCGGGAATGCAAGGGTGGGGGAAACGGGAGATCCCCGAGAAAATTCACCAACCAATGTCATTGTCCGGCACGATTCCCACGTGTGAAAATCCGGGAGCGGCCCCGCCGGGAATCGAGCCCAGTTCACTTAGAGTGAAGGCGAGTAGTCTAACCACTACACCACCGTGACCCCCTTTGGACTATAGGGTCACATGTTTTCGCTTTAGGTAGTAAGAAGGGAGCATGTTTTGTTTGGTTGCGTAGTAGGAACAATCGGCGCAGCCTTCGTGACTTGCTTTCTATATGACCATTTTTCGTGTTGAATGTTAGTAAGGCGGCGGTGTACTCCGAGAAGGCTTCATGTGACGTAGGCCCCCGCGGTCGTGGGTTGCCGATGATAGCCACATGCCCAGTTTACCTCCGTGGCCGCTACGCAGCGCTCCAGTCGACTTGGCTGGTTATTGCACGAGGATACGGCGCGCCGGTAACGTGCAAAGTGGGCGTGGCCGGCAGGACGCTATTGGTTGATTTAAAACGCTTCCACCATCTGGACGATAAATCAAGCAGGAAATAATATTGCTGGGATATTTATGGAGGTTTTGAGGCTCTTCCCCGCCCCGCTCTGCATCGTGATCCCGAAAACGTAAAAACAAAAACGTAACGGAACTCGGGCTGTTCCCCGACTTCAGAGGAGCGCTTTGTTCCGGTGTGAACAACATCGTGATAACGTAATGCGCTCATCGACATAAAAGATAGAGCAAATAAGCATCGCGATGTCTGGAGGAGATTGTAAACCAGACTGGTTTATAACACTGGGACGGAAGGTCGGTGGTTAACAAGGCAAGTTACGACCACTTCGCACGAAAACGAGTTCGCCACAACTTGCTACGTCTCAAGTATTAAAACACCTAACATTTAACTTTTTTTTACAGTAAATTACGTTCATAATTTTTTTTGCGAAGCATGTTCAAATTATATTTTCCAATACTATATTTAAAGAAAAGTTAAATTGTTGTAAGTGATTGAAAATTTTGATGCTCAGATAATAAAATGACTCTAACAAACAGCCGTCAGTGAGCGTTGATGTGCCGGCACTTCGCACCAGCGCGCAGCACTGGCGCACGCCACGTTGCTCCTACAACCACAGTTCTCTTTGAAACATTCTTGCAATGAGGTGTTTGAGCGATCTTTTATTTTGCATATGTGCTGCTGCGGATGTGTGGTGCATGTTGCAGAAAACGCAGAAAGTCTTAAACAATGCCAAACACAAGCTACTAATTTGCGAGGTAGGAAGCCCGCTGTGTTCGTCCGTGTTATTATCTTAATGCCACCTAGTTGCGTTTTTGTGCGTACAACTTTTCCTGCGCTGTATTCACTTGTGCTGTCTTATTTGTGCTGTCCACAGTTGATCGCATGAATCTGTAAATAACACTACTGTCCGCGTCGGTTGGCTTGGTTACTCGTGATGTTGTCTTGTCTCTTTTCATTTGTGATAACTGACTTAACTGTTCTTACGGAATTTTCTACGTGACTTTATTTGCTGGTTGACAAAAGTTAACCTCGGTTTTTTTAGTAATACTAATGGACGGTGCTACAACATAACACGATGTTCTACTACAGAGCATTTATGGAATAGTAATTAAAATGGTAACCGTGTAGCGGCGAATTGCTGAACACATTGCGCCCACTGTTCTTTAGCAAGCGACCTGTTTTTCACATACAATATTACTTCAGATAAATAAAACCATTTGGTTCCGAAACCTTTATGAAATTCTGCTAAGCGAACTGCAGCATATATTGCTAGAAACATTCACCAGACTGAACAAAGTTTTTGTGGGTTAGTTGTATTATAAAATTATTTTCTGAATTACCGAAAGTTAGAGAGTTATCCTGCAGAAAGTTCAATAGTTCATTATAATGTTTGCAGAAAACAGAAAAGAAAGGAAAGCACATTAAAAGTTTTCAGAATATTGGAGCTTTCAGTGATTAACCAAAACAACCTTTCTTTAGTTCATATTACTAAGTATCAAGTAAAAGCACATTAGTTTATCCAAACTAGCATAGTTTGGAAACAATCAAATTTAAAATTTTCTCGTATACGAATACATTTCTAACCTTCATTTTTTAAAATAAATACGAAGGTAATGATTATGCGACGTAAACGTTTGAACATATTGGTACCGTAACTCCCAAAAGCAATTAAGGGTTGCAGTTCTTGGACTAACATTGCTATTGTTGGGCTGTAGATGTTCTGCAAGATAGAGCGAGCCGCAACGGCATACAAACTGAACTAGCGTAACCTAAACGTACATCTAAACACACACAAAGGGTTGAGTCGAGTTGAGAGATTTAGGCGACTCCTAACTTCGAGGTCCTGAGAGTCGATGAAGATGGAATGAGGTCAGAATGGAGCAGCGCTGGAATGAAGGGGTGGGGGAAACTGGAGATCCCCGAGAAGACCCGCCGACCAGTGGCACCATCCGGCATGATTCCCACTTGCGAGGACCCGGAGTGGCCCGGCCGGGGATTGAACCCGGTTCGCCTTGGTGGCAGGCGAGCTGTCTAACC
>NQII01001234.1:441566-473829 GCA_002778355.1 Clitarchus hookeri
CCCCCTTCACCACACACACACACACACACACAAACAGGCCCTACTCATCTATAGCTTGCACCGGATCCGAACTCAAGATTTTCATTATTCGAAAGTAACGCTTTATCAAATCCGGTCATTAAAGTTTCCTTTTTGAAAACGTACGGAGAAAACAGGAAACACATTTTAAAAAACAAGCAACTTTATTGCTTTTTAATAAATGTATCCTATATTTTCCTGAAGTGATTATTTACGGTTGGATTTGAGAAACTTCATGTATAGCATGTAATAAATAATCTACCCCAAACGGATGTTTGGTTTCGTAAAATACTCGAAGAATTGAAGTTGCACAACGTGCTCGGGAAAAAGTTAACATATGTTTCAGAAGAAGTTATCGCATCTTGTAGCACAAGTTTGTTGCCATACCTCGTACTCAGCTGACCTCAACAAAAAAAGAAATCTTTCAGAATGTCCCCTTTCAGGGAACTTGTTAGAAATCTCTTCGTTTAGGAATGGACGCCCATTTATTCTCGCGTGATTGGTTGCTAACATTCCAGCAATTAATATCCGACATTTTCGACATAAGTTCCATCAGTAATTTCGTTTCAATAAATAACAAAAGAAAAAGATAACATTTAGCACGACTCTCACTGAAAGAGGATTGTTGGTTTACCTGTACAGCTAATGGCCGCCGGACAATGAACCGGGGGTAGATAAATCTTGTTGTTTAGGAACATCATTCAGGTTCTGAAGGACGAACTGGAAAAAATAAGACTGCATTTTCGTCACAGACTTCAGCGATGCTCATATGCAGTATGAGCACCGTGTTGAGATATAAATAAAAAAAATTAAAAATAAGTAGAAACAATACTACCCAGGTAATCAATTCTCCTTCCAGTCAGTCCTGTCATGACCGACAGTGCCACGGGATGGTCCAGAAGAGTTAAATATTCCGGTTAGAGGGACGGAAATTAGCGAGAACTGGAGAATAGAAGTAGCTTCCTCTATGGACACAAGCCTCGTGTTCTTCATAGACTAAAGATGAGGTACACCGATCTCGCTGACTGCACACAACCAGTCTTTAGTGTCCCACCATCGAATTGCTTTTCTGCCAATTCGACTAGCAAAAACGGCGGGGATTGGACTTGAGGTTAGAACACTATTTAGTAAACAAGTGCTTTGAGATACTTGCATACTTCCTCTGACCAATTTGTAATGCATTTTGATTAAATTCAAAATGCTGAAAGCATTTTATTCGTATAAAAGTGCTTGTCTTTTGAAAATTAAGATACAAACAAAAACGTTCATCATATTTGACCATGTGTCTTAGACAGTTGTGTCGTTTTGGGGTAGGTCAATTTTGGGTAAATGCGCAGAAGACGAATAGGCTGTCTACCTCATACTAAGTCTATGGTCTTTTTGAATATTTATATTTGTTTGAGGCACAGAGGCATTGAGAGCCATAAAGAACGCCACATGTACGCGCACCAAATACCTCATCGCCTTTTGCACAGAACTGAAATGCCAGAAATCGCGCTAGCATGCAACACGGAAACTGTGTCAGTCTAATATTTTAGGGGTAGATAAAAATGTAAAGGTGTGTTATTTATTCCTATGGGAAATACTATTATTAAGTTTCTGCAACGCGAATTTTATTCATAAAATTATCCTGAAAATACCCGCTGTAGCCGCATTCAAATTAAAAACAAAATTTTGGAGATGGAATGTAGACATGAAACATTTTAAATACCTTTCGTATCTGGGTGCCACACAGGAATACTGAAACTGTTTTCAATTAAGGGTTGTTGTTATATGGTTCTGTACTTTGACACTATAGATAAGTGCCGCACTTGTTTAATGACTACCCCTCCACATATAAGTGATTGAATTTCCATTTTTTGTGTTGTTAAGTTTGTGCCACGATAATTTTTCTAGATTTATTTATATGGCCATGTTTCTACAAACTTCATCGCCAGAATTCCATTAGACGCTACACGATATGAATAAAATGAAATATATTTACAATAAATATTGTCTGTGTTTATCCTGTGTGGTAATATATTTCCCAGAAAAGCCGTAACTCTAATTCGAAAGTTTTGTTCCTTGACGGAAATTTCACAGGCAGTAACTAAAATCCCGGGAATAACATATATAATTTATTAAATTATTGGGAAAATACACTACAGTCGGACAAAAACTGCAGCTCAAGATAATTGCGTATACGAATGAGGAAAACGTTTTTTTTTTGTGTAAAGGTACACATATCATGGGAATATGCAGAATAAAATCAAAAGAACTATTCTTATTCATAAACACTTATTTTGTTGGAAATTTCTTAGTGTGATGCACCCTTCTCGCGCCCTGTCGTGCTCATTGTGACATACGGTAACTACAAGAGTAGTTTTGTAAGCCGGTATAGGCAGGGTAACTTCAGATGTTTTCATTTGCAGTGCCACATCATCCATCAAAGACTTTTTCCGTTATGTGCGATAGAGCATTACTTGTTCTTCTGTGAGCCAGCCTCGTTGTACTGGTTGCCAGCGAGTTGTTGATTTGTATTGCAGTAATTTTTAACCCACTGGTAAGTAATATTTCTTTTTACGTTCCTGGCTAATTCCAATCTGGTTAATTATAAAATATATTTGAATGTATATTTTTTCATCCATCATCTCTGCCACTAAATTGGTAAGTTGATCTTACATTATGCTAAAGTTAGGAATTATTTCGTGCACGAAGTCCAGTTTCATCTCAGTGGTCTGAGAACGCAATTTATCTTGCTCTTGAAATAAATCTAGCAGGGGCCTTAATGAATTATTGGCGAACTCACATGCACAAGTATGTGCCCGAAGTGGATTAAATGCTACGAGTATGTTCTTAAATACAATTGGGAAATACGTATTAAATAATGTAACATTATTTGGATATCTAAAGTATTTTCTATTTTAAGTATTCAGGCGAACCTGCAAATTGTGGTTCGCGCACATTAAAAACGGTTGTATTTTGTTTTGAGGACTCGAGCGATGCGTACGCCCTATCGTCAGTAGTGCGTGCCATCGACGTAGAGTGTGACGCAACCATACCAGGTAGGCGGTTAGATTACTCCGTTATTGTTTCGCTTGTTGTTCTGAACCTCTTATCACGAAGCACTGGGATTACACGAGACATAGAAGCGTGTGATTTCGAGAACTGTTCAGCTGAAAGCCTCTTTACTTCAGTCAACGCAAATAGTGTTACAGCAAGAAAGACGATGTCACATAATTCTCCCGTATTCCGGAGTTCGGCCTACTGGCCCGTCACAAGGTGGTGTTGTAATCGCTTCCTTATGTCTGTGGTGCCACCTTACGGTAAACCAAGTGACTTAAAGAAGATATAGTTCCTTCTCTTCCCAACAGTTGTATACTATGAAATGATAATCAGTAGTGATGTCGTATTTGGCAGTGTGTAGGAACACTGTAAAAACTTTTGTACATGTTACTGTTTTTTGTACCTACATTTACAAATCTTTCTAAAATACAAAATTACCCGTTGTAAAATACATGTAATACATTCCAAAAAAATATTTTTAATATATCTAGAGAAATGTCTGTACTAACCAGGAATAATTTTAATACGTGAAGTCAATGTTACAAATTATTACATTCTGTGACAAGTATTTCACATAGAAAAAAATTGCTGATATAACTAACGAGCCTACTTTCCTCTACATGGATACAAATAATTTTTAATGAAGCTCTTTAATTGTTAAATGGTAGGTAGGTCTTGCCGTCTCGTTGACAGCAATATAATTAGAGATGAAACAAGAAACATACGCAACAGCAGTGGGATAGTTATCAATAGACACATGTCTTACCCAGGACTCAAACCCAGTTAACTTTGCACAAAAAGCTAGCATACAATCAACTGCTTTACGGAGGGTAGGATTAGAAGCATCAACTTCGGATGTAAAAAATTTATTTGATTGATATGGTTTCCTAACCTGAAATATTTACAAGCCCTTCATTTAGAAAATAAGTGCCTGAGCCACTATAAACACGTAAGTATACATGGCCTACCATAGCGCTACGTGTGAGAAGAAATGAGTGGAAATCAGTTTATTTGTCCCAAAGGTATGGCATAAAAACTTCATCTTCTTATTACGTGCTATCGTACAAAATTGCCTTAAAAAATGTTGTACCATATACGATGATTCAAATGGGCACTGTAAGCATTACAATTTTTCTTGAATTCGGTTTAATCGTTTAATATATATGCGACAAACGTATACAAATTGTTATATAGCTGACATTTTGAAAATTAATATATGACCCCACTTAAATCATGTAATTTTAGATTACATGGCTTTTGTAACCCTAATGGTGTTCAAAATTTGATGGAAATGTGTTTAATTATTTTCGGAAATATGGTAAAATGTTTCATTTTGTCACCTGGCACTATTATGCAAAAAGACCGGAAAAAGAGTATCTCAGTATGCATAATTGATACTTCTAATGAATACTGTCAATGTATAAAATCAGGTTACTTTTTGTTGAAGTGTTGATTAGATATAACATACTAATCTAAATTATTAACTGAACGAGAGGAGGGAAATGATTCTTTATAACGTTCTTTAGAGTGTAGATAACGATGTTATTTTTACCTAATTTCCCTAGTTACAATTGGCATATGTGATCATGCGACTTTGTGTCTATGTAAATTTCCTGCCAAATAATTTTTGTAACCAACGATTCGAATGCAATAATATTTTTTAAAGTAGGCTATGCAATAAGGATAACTGTTCTCTTAACGCAAAAATTAACAAAATTATATATTCTGCAAATATAAAACTGTAAATGGGCAGAGCGCCTGCAGGCTTTTGATGTCATTCTGAAGTGCAATCATTTTCTAAATCACTAGCATAAACTCTTTCCAAGGTGTTATGCCTTGGGAAGGAATAAGGTTAGTGAGTTAATAAACTTGTGAAAGGTATAACAATAAGAAAGATATGCTGACATGTTAAGACAAATTGGTCGTGTGATAAAGTCTTGCGGTTATAGCATCAGAAGTAATGCTCGGTATTATTGTGGAATTTTTTTTTTCGTCAATGCAATTCGAACTTTTCTTCACCTCTCTGTTGTTTATTTATTACAACTCTTCTCGGGAACATAAAAATAATATAATTTTCCCTTCTTAGTAATACAAGTTTAAATGCAATCCTAATAGCATTTTTTTTAAATATTAGAAATGTATGTATTGCATCGTTTACAATAATACACTTTTTAATCACATGTGTGTGCGTGTGTTTGTACTCGCTGAATACGATCAGTAATTTTTTTATGTTGGAAAACCTAACAGTGCATAATACTGTCTTAAAGTTTATCAAATATTGTTACTGTAACATTTACACTAATGTATAATAAATATTAAGAGATCTGCTCCAAAAACTGGGGAAATCCTTTAATCGCTTCGTTTCTCTTGTACTCAATACTTCAATAATTCAATGTTAGATGATATCACCCTCGATCAGCGATTCCAGACACGATATCTTCCAGTTTATTCCTTCTTCTTTTGCTATTGATTTTTATCAGCAGTTTATGAATACGCGAAAGTTGAACACATTTATTTCAGTCTATTAATAATAGAAACAGACCCAGCAGAAAGAGCAGTTACACATTAAGTTTTTCAATTAAAATCTTTTAGGTTAAATCAGTGCAGTATTTAATTATTCCTCACACCATAGCCGACATGTATTCATTCTTATGCGACAAAAAATTAATAACTGGTGAGTCATCTGAGATACCGATAAATAATGTGAATAAGACAGTACAATTTTATCTCAAACAAGCAAAAGCTATTTTAGAAAATTACATTACTTCTAAATTCCAACGAGACTTATCCAGAACATGCACTAAAATTATAAAGACGTTAAAAGTTAAAGCATGTCATTAATAAATGTTCCATTTCATCGCCTTTCATTTTTTTAAACTATGATATCGTGTTGAACTCTTTATCGAAGGCTTTAAAGAGACGAATGAATTTTTATGAGACGCTGAAGATGACCAGGTAACTCAGTTGCTTAATATATTAGTCTGTGTCACACAGTACTCCAGTACCACAATTATCCCGAACTTACAGATATTAAAAGTTTATTCTGTCACCAGATAAATAAGCAAACACTCTTCAGTATCTGTTGGTCACAGGATACACACAGTCATTACCATGCTTTTAAGTGTTTTCGTGTGAATTGAATGCACCACATAGTTTTAATAATAATCATAATATCTAACATTTAGGACATTTAACAGCGTAGGAAAAACTACTTTATCACATTTAATCATTTTTCCTTAGCAATCAAACTAGGTGAACCCCGTCACGTAATTGACGGTGATGTAACTTCTTATAATGTATCTACTTTTCAATTGAAAAAAAAGCTAGAAAATCTTATTAATACATTCTTCGAAGACTACAAGGAAAACAATGTGTTTTTAAAAACCTTTTTAACGTCCAAACTTTATACCGGGGAGCCAACTGAGGGACCAGCACGTCTGTTGGTTTACCTTCAAGCCGGTAACCTCATTGCACTAAGAAGCATTAGATAAACACATATCTGGTGACGAGTTATAAAAATATTTCTTCAGTTCCATGACACCTTGTAGGCCTGAATTAACATGCAGCTACTTGAGTTTTGCGAATTTCAAGCAGTACTTTTAAAAGCAGACCTGAATGCCAGTCATGGGATTTCAACCACTTTCAACTCCTATTTCACTCTGCAAATCCTAATTTTGAAAGAGTGACTTTTTTTAGGGCATTGGACATTATAAGTTATATTTAAAAGAAAATTAGCGTTTTTTGTACTGCTATTGTTTTTGTAGTCATTCTCAGAAATAAATCATAAATGAATGTCACATTTATTTTAAATGGTATAACAATAAAGGTAATGCATATATGTTACAGTTATTCAATCATCTGAGCGATATTGTATGCTTTTTCAATGAATAAATGTCAATAATGTACGATGGATACATGTAATGACTCAAAAACGTGTAACGCCACAATGGATTATATATCTCCCCGTTTAGAGCTGAGGTGTTCAGCGCCGATGGTGGTGAAGTGAGGTGGAGATGCACCAGTGGCGAAGTGCTATGTCGGGGGAAACGGGACTGTATTGAGACAACTCTCCGGCCGGCAGCAACGTCCGCCACTTTTACCGCCTGCAAAAACTGGACACAGCCGGAAATCAAACCCGGTTCGCCGTGGTAAGAGGCGAGTAGTCCGACCGCTATAACATTGCGTGTTTATCATGTTTGGTTTTCAAATACCACAATATTTTGACATTTTCAAGACCATATTAAAAGCTTTTACATATTTTACATGGTAAATAGTATAACGGTAGTTAATTTACTGTCATAACAAGGATCTAATATACTGCTCTACATAGATGTTTTAAAGTTCGCCTGAAGATTGACTTACAACCCTCTACCCGACGTTTGAAAACTTGTAATTAACGTCATCAATCCTCTAGAAAAAGACGTTCCGTGATAGGTTCAATTGCTCAATAAGGGCTTTTCTAAATTCATGTATGAACTATTATCGTGCAGAACGCGCATTATAATTAATTACGCCGTAGAGTATCAGCAGCTCGGTAACGAAAGCCGTTGTAAAGATTAAGGCGGTGGCCAAGGAATTTATGGCTCCGTGATCTGGCGGGGAAGCAGGTGATTAAGATGTCATCTCCGGAATTCCAGACTGGAAGGTTACCACAAGGTGAGAGCAGAAATATGGGTCGGGAAACGGTCACGACCCCACAGACCCCACAGATATAACTCCAACAGGTTTCCTCCAACCAGTTAGAAGAGCAAGTACGGGGAAACACCGATGCAATGTTAAACTTTTTTGAAGGATTTATGCCACTTTTATGTTAATCATGCACGCGTCCTGATCAATGAAGGACGACGTCCATGTTGACGACTGACAGCTTCTAAGACAGTGTTTCACATGCAATACTCTGTGTAACCTTTTATAACTTATTTAATTTTGTAGTCATTCTCCAATACGATATCCAAACCCAGTACCTTTGCACCAAAAGACAGATTTTTAGACACCTGGCAACGGTTGTGAAATTTTATATTACTTGAGAATTTTTTTGTTAAAAACTGGAAAGATCTTACGTATTTTTTTTGTCTTTAGAAATGTTAATATAGACAAAAAAATTTAATTTTAAAGAAAGTTGTGTTTTTTCAAACGATGATACAGTTGTCTGAATGAAGTATAAGTTTAACATAAATGTCTGCACTATTACTCCGACATGGAGGTTTCAATTGTTAAAAAAAATATTAAAACAGTTTAAATGACAGGTGTTCACAGGTTTCCAAGTAATGTTTTTGGACCGAAATTGCCGACCTCTCGTGGCGCAGTCAGTTGGTACGCCACCGGTCTGGGGTGTGGGAGATTCTGGGGTTGAATACCAGACAAGGTATGGGTGTTAGTTTAAGTTAGGTGATACATTAGTTTGCAAGACTTTCCCTGATAAGCCTTCGGGTAAACAGCGGGGACGTTTATAAGCCCTATACAATACAATGTACCCAAATTGTCGCCGATCATCCACAAAATAAAATTTATTGTTTCAGTTTTGATAAACAGAATCTCTACAAGTTCATAATAATAAAGTAAAGGACAAACTCTTATGTTAACTAAATGCAATATCTTAAGTTAAATCCAAAATACAATATGTTACCAAAGGAGTTCGACATTAGAGCATGTCATTACTAGACTAGCTATTCACCCATTTCTTATGTGTGGTAGCACATATTGCTCTCCTCATAACTTCACACTGCGATAAAAATATAAGTTACATTTAAAAAATTGCAAATTCAGTTTTACTTCATCGTAGATGATTTAAGGGTGTAGCGTCATTAATTGTTCATTAAGCTTGGGCAAGGGTAAACAAAAAAGGCGACCTCGAAGTGTAATGTCTGGGGCCGCGGTGGCTGAGTGGTTAGTCTGTTTGCCACCCACCAAGTCGAACCGGAAGATGACACTGGTCAGCGGGTTTTCTTAAGGAACTCCCTTTTCCCCCCGTCCTTGCATTCTGGCGCTGCTTCATACTCACCTCAATCACCATAATCGGCTCTCAAGAGCTCGCTGTTACGAGCCGACCAAATCTCTTCACTTCACTTCGAAGTGGAATGAGAGAGCAGGTACCCCAATATGGTTGCTCTCACAATTCTTGAAGCGATAGAGTGAAGATTGTTCTAATTTAGTGACCAAGTTATTTCGTCTGCCATGAAGGACAAGTAGCGGCATTTGTTCGATCATATATATATATATAATATTTTAGAGCTTCTGTTGTGCTTCTTAGAATATAAATTACCTTAATGATTTTTAAAAATAACTTTGTATTTTTAACGTGTGGAGGCTAACCGGTGATTACCCAAGTGATATTATAAACAAAACTTGAATTTTTAAAGCAGCACGTTTATCCTTGGTTTACTCAAGAAATGAAACCCAGACCTTTGTCATCGGAAGGCATCCAAGCAACATAGTCAATTTCTCCATGTCCCTTAAGGCTACCTCCAAATACAAATTCAAACCCTCACAAGGTCACATAAGGCCTATAGGAAATAGCAGGCAATGACATTCAAAGGCTTTAACGTTCACTGGCTGTCACTGAATTACTTGAAAATTAGATCTGCGTCAGTGTTACGTTTCTTTACGCATTGGAAGCCGACAAATTAATTAATGATAGAAACAACGTGTTTTTCACCTACAGTTTAAAGCTGTTCTAATGCCAATTTTTTTCTAGATTTGTGGACACTTAACGGTTTTTTGACATGATATCAATGGTAAATCAAAAAATAATTTGAAAATAAACGTTTGTTTGTTTTGCGTAAAAATAAAAATTAAATTTTAAACCTTGATTTGTACAAATTTCAAAAATGTATTTTAACCCAAAGTGTGGTTTCGGCTATCTTCACCCGAGGTAAGGATTTAACTATCATTATTTTTTAATTATTGAAATAAGACAAAAATTAAAAGTAGCAACTCTAAACCATAATTATTTTTTAAACTTTTATGAAAAATTTTTCTTATTGGGATAATTATTTACTGAACCACGCACATACGTGCAAACGCCGATTTAAAGTAGATAAAACATTTTTTTTTCTAAAAGGCTCAGTCGCTCTACAGCATTTCAGATATAAGCACGCTGCTGTAATACTAATTTACAAGAAAGTTACAATTATAAGCGAGCCATGTTTNTAAAGGCTCAGTCGCCCTACAGCATTTCAGATATAAGCACGCTGCTGTAATACTAATTTACAAGAAAGTTACAATTATAAGCAAGCCATGTTTTTATGTAATGGCTTATACGAAACGTGAACCTTGAACATCGTTGTTCAAATGTCCGTAGTGCCAGTTAGCCGCAGTCTTAGTGGCCAAAATTGTCTTCTATCTCATAAGGACTTCGGGTATTAAATTGAAAAATTTAATGAAATGTGCAATGATACACCGTAATAAAAATTTAGTATAATCCCTGAACATGTAGTGGAAGTTCTTAACCTATACAGGTATGGAAAATGTACTATACAGAAGTCTTGGAACATTCCAAAACATGTATGGAGATTTTTCTATGTACAAATGTAAACATTACAATACAAATGTATGTTAACATTTCCGAATGTTTAGGAATCATAGCATACAATATAAGTATATTTACCAGACACTTTTATAGGACAAATTTCAAACCAGATTAGTAGAAGTACTATACAAGTATGGTACTGTTACTAGACACTTGTATAGGGACAATTCCAAACCAGATAAACAGAGGTATACTATTATAGTATGGTACTGTTACTAGACAAATGTATGGAGATGATCACACACCATGTTGGTAGCTACAGTAAACTTAAGGGAGGTGAGTGGCTTCCAATAAACCACTGCACGTGACTGTACAACATGCATAGCTTGTGTTGATAGTAGTACACACACTACTCAAATTGTCAGAGAAGTGCGATTTATGCTGCATATAAAATAATAATGCATATATTTTGTAATACTGTAAATTATCATACTATATTTTTTAATTTAAAAACAGTCTACCTTTAATAAAATCTAAGCATGCGTTATTTCCTTTCTGGATGCTTTAAAAAACACATTTAAATGTCAATCAAGACCACAATAATAGTTACTCTAATTGTATGTAATAAAAATCCACTTTTATTGTGGCTGAAATGCTTATAAACAAAATTAATTATTACAGTCAGAGTAATTATGGTAGTATTGCTTATAAAAATTTAAAAAGTGCACTTTCTAAAGCACATAGAATGAAAATATGCTTACATTTTGATTAAAAATACACTCATCATTACATGAATTAAAAAAAAACGAGTAAGTTAATGCTGCCAAAATATTTCACAATTATACAATATATACAGGCTGATTCTAAAATTACGGGACAAACATTGAGCGGTGGTAGAGCTCACTAAAACAAACAATTATTGTATAGGAATATATGGGCGGAAGTGACGCGTTGAGACACAAACACAAAAACATAACACATTAACGGAAACATAAAATATTCATTAGCAGCATACTTAACGAGTGATTCCGTACAGCAAATGTTAGAACAGTTGCTGGAAATGCATCCACCAACAGTCACGCATGCTTGGCGACCTCTACATATGGCGTGATTGGCTGACAATGGTGGCGTGCGTGAAATACCCGGCGTATTTGAATCTGTTCGCCAATCACTCCACCGACGCTACTAAGCTTGCATTACTGTCGGTGGTAGCAATTTTGAGCAATTATTATAAACATTGCTGTAAAAAGGCATTTAGCGGCGACGTTGTAAATAAACAATGTGTTGCATTTCATGTGTTATTTTTGTGTTTGTGCCTCAATGCGTCACTCCCGCCCATATATTCCTATACAATAATTGTTGTTTTAGTGAGCACTACCCCCCCCCCTCAATATTTGTCCCATGATTTTAGAATCACCACCTGTATGCATGCTTCTTCCGTATAAAACATAAATATTATCTTTCGGACAATTTTGGTAGTGTGTGCAGCATGTTGTACAATCAGGTGCACTGCTTGATCAGTTTCTCATCTTCTACCTCAAGCTACTAAGATTTGTAACTTCTAGATGTTTCTATCGCCTTGACTATGGTCAAAGAATGCACAATAACATGCCACTGTCTACTGCTTATGTTTCATTACAATTTTTCTACTCGGAAATGAGCGAAGACAGATGAAGAATTTCCACATTCTATGTCTTTATACTTAAGTTCTGAATTGGGTAAATCCCGTAAAATTTACTGCTCAGAGACATTTATAGTATGTCAATCAAATATGATGCCTATACTAGTTATATGCACAGGGATGAAACATACCTCCTCGCACAAATTGCTTAAATTTCAGGTAAAGAAGAATTATACCATTCTGTTTCAGTTATTTAGTCTATGAAAGTGATGCAAGTTTTCTACAGTGTTATTACAGACATTTAAGATGCAGATTTAAGGACGTTTCAAGGGTTTTCCAAACACCAAATTATACAATTTCAAGGAACAGATGATCTATATTAACAAAAATTGTACCTATTTAGTAAAGATCACTGTCCGCACTTTTCATTATGAAGATGTAACATCGCACATTTAAAATCCGTAGGGAAAAATATTTCAACAAATATGAAAAACTTTACAAAAATTCCGAAATAATATTAAACTGATTTAAAATCTACAAGTAATACATCTATTACCAATTAACTGGTTAATACAATATATTTTTCAGCTGTGAAAATTTCACAGTGGTGAAATGACTATTCTAGTCCTCATACCCGTATTACTTTGCCAGACACTTTACACGTCAAAGACCACAGGATGGCCTAATTACTCCTTTTAAAGGTTCAATAATGCTTGACAGCTACTGTATGGAAAATTTTATGTCATATATTCTGTGACAACTTTCAAATTCAACGACTTTTCTTGACCCAGCATAATTTAAGGGGTATTGAAGGCCTTGAAAGCAAACATTTAAAATTCAGGGAATTTCAAAGACCGTAAGAACCTGTTTCTAGGAACTACTTCAGTAGGAAACTATAATTTCAGAAATGTTCAACATATAGATGGCAAATTTGCAACATCGAAATATAGGAATAGCACAATACCAGCTCAGCAAGTTGTTCTTCTCGCGGTTATGCACATGTAGGAATTATATTTTACAGTCAGGAAACCAATACCAGATAAATTATAGATATAAATTATTAAGTAATTTTGACTGAAAATTTGTCGTTAAGTTTATTTCGTTAATAGACAATGCTAACTGTAAGGGATATAAGTCACCTTGCATATCGTGTTATCTAAATGGGATGCATCCACAAAACAGAGATTCTAACAAAATAAATTAAGCAAATTCAGTGAAAAATTGTGACAGCAAAAATAAGGCATAAAAACCAGGCACTATCCATAATTTATCGTTATGAAAGATTTATTGGTGTGTGTATTAATACGTACTTGCCAAGTTGAGTTGCAAAAACTTGGGGATACTAAAATAACTGATTATTAGGAAACTGTTTTAGATGAACTTGATGAAGAAATGAAATATTTCAATATAATTGCTTTTATTTTCATGTATTCTGAATAGTTAACACATATTCATGTATACATTTTTAATACTTAACATTTATACAACTACATAAACATGATTAAGCATCTGTGAATTTGAGCTAAAAGAAAAAAATCATATTTTACGGTCTAAATTTTGTGACACATAAGTTGAATTTTTCAGAGAATGTGGATTTTCATTTTGTTATAACCTCACAAATCTTTTGAATGTGAATTTATTTAAGATGATCTTACACAGAAACAGTTTTAAATTTTGCCAACCTTGTTTGATAAAATAACATTTTAGCCACACCTAAACTTACGCAGCACGTTATTCACTCAGCCTAAGATGCTAACAACCTGAAATATATATATATATATATATATATATATATATATATATTATTTTCCCGTCCTCCACTAAGTAAAAAAACATCTCTGAGTTAAAAATGTGCATTATTTGTATTCAAACATAGCTTATAAAATTGTAAGTTTAGTTGTTAGAAGGTTTTTTTAGACTTAGTTGTAAATTCTAACTATCTTTAATTTCATTTAGTGTTTTAACTTAAATTTCGTTGTTATGTGGTGTATTAACTTGAATTTCGATGTTATTTTGCTTTTATTTCTATTTACGATATAATCTTGTTTCTATCTATGACTAATAATGTACTAACTCAATTATAAATATGGAACCAGCAAAATTATTTTCTCCCGGTCCTTTAGAGGCTGTTGACAGCCCTGAGAACTACAAATGGCACATTAAATATAACCAGATCTATGTTATATTACCATAAAAGTGGCGTCTCACTGCCAATTACAAGAAAAATAATAGGGATTACAAGTACAAACAAAAACATGAAATCAAAAACACTAATGTTTTGGGTATATTGTGTTTATTAACACAAGTTGCAATAACACAAGCTTTTCCATTTTATCATAAAAACAATAAATTATTTGCGTGGACACTTGAAAATACGTCTTGTCCACCGATGTGTGAACTTATTTTCACTGCTTTGCAGTTTCCTGATGCAAGCTTCAAATTCACTCTATCACTGCTATGTATTCTTATTCTTTTCCTTGGAATTGTATGCAAAAATTGTCTGAAACAAAAGATTTTACGTTACATCTCGAAAACTACACAATCTATTTTCGCCAAATTTGGCACGTAAGTTATACTATTATTGGCCAAGTAAATATCAGTAATTTCAATTAATTAAAAAATTATATTCAAAATTGCGGTTATACAAACATTTTAGGTTTATTTGACATTACTACCATACCGTTTGACCAATTTCAAACAAATTTTTTACGCTAACAAGTATTTACTACAAGCATCATAAAAGCCGAACAAGGACCACTTTTGTTGGCCATTTTGTAAGATAGCACCAGATGAATAAATAAAGCTTTTATGTTATATCTCGAAAACTACAAAACCAATTTTCTTCAAATTTGGCAAGTAAGTAAAACTATGATTGATCAAGTAAATATATGTAAATAAACATTATTAGGCACCTATTTTCAAAATGGCGGCCATACAACTATTTCAGGTTTACTTGGTATAACTACCATATCATTTTGCCAATTTCAACCAAATGTTGTGCTAACGGTAGGTATAACAAGTATCAAATAAATTAAAAACAAAACTTTTGTCCGTCATTTTTTAAGATAGTGCTACATGAATTTAACAAGTTTTTGTGTTATTTCTCAGTGAAAACCATTGACAGATGCCTACCGAATTTGGCAATCAAGTAGTACTGCCGCAGTTGATATGTACAAACATGTTTCAAGTATGTCAAACACTTATTTTCAAAATAGAAGTTATCTAGATATTTCAGCTTAGTATGCTATATCTTCGAAAACACTTAATCAATTCCAACTTAACTGTGTATTCTGGGAGTATATATAACCAACATTAACTACGTCAAAATGGAGCCTCCTTTGTCCTCCATTTTGTTAGATAATGCGACGCGAATAAATAAAATTATGTCACATTTCGGGAAAAAAATTTACGATTTCTACAAAATATGGCAAACAAGAAGTACTGCGATAGGTTACGTTAACTGATATGTTTAAAGTTTATAAGTAACTTATTTTAAAAATGGAGGCTATATAGCTATTTAATTTGGTATGTCTTATCATCGAAACCATGTAATTAATTCCCATGAAACTTTGTATGATGGCTGTATATATTACAATAATCAAATGTGTACACACAATAATCTCTTTTGTCCGGCACAATTAAAAATAATATCACTTGACATACTGAAATTATGTGATCTCCGAAAAAAAAAAAAAACATTTCTACAAATTTGGTAAACAATTAGCACTATGGCAGGCTATGTAAAATAATAAATTTTGAGTGGGTCAGACACACATATTTTCAAAATGGCAGACACATAAAAATTTAGATCCGAATTTCTTATCTACGAAACTGCAAAACAAATTTCAACTTAACTTTGTATGCTGGCATTATCAGTTATATCCATAAAAATGGTATATTCAAAGCCTCATTTTTCCCGCCATTTTGTAAGATAGCACCAAATGAAATAATATTGATTTTATGCCGTATCTCTGGAAACAATCAACCGATTTATTTCAAAATTGGCGAAGAATATGTTTTGATGCAGGTTATATTAATTGATATGTTTTAAGAATGTAAGTCTCTTATTTTCTGAACGGTGCTTATACAATCATTTTATCTTAGTGTGCTATATCAAAGAAACTATGTAACATATTTAAATTTAAATTTGTTAATTTATTTATGATAATTATAGAATGTGCTATTATGTAAACTTTTTGCCCTCCATTAATGAAGATCGTCACATGATCAATGGAGGTTTTATGTCATATCTCGAGGACCAATCAATCGATATGCATACAGAAATCCTCCTTAGCCGCATTTTTTTGCAAAGTAGTGTCAAGTGTGTCTGATCACTTTGTCATATTTGCGGAATAATTCTACTATTTCCATAAAATTTTGCTCACCTACAGAATGCCAAAAATAGTTACATGATTTAAATGATCTCAGGCAATGACTTTAAAAACAGTGACCATAAAAATATTTTCATATTAACTTGTCGCTACTATGCCACCTGAGTTATACAGGATGGTGGCTAGTAGGTTATACAGTTAAATTACTTGGGTGCAGACTAAGGGCACCTGTAGTTGTTGCGGTGGAGCAAACAAATACTCGTAATCTCCGTTATTTAACACACCAGTATTTTATTGGTCTGAAGGTCACATTGGTATTTACACACACTGGCGAGACTGAGCCTCCCTACAAATCGTAGGCCTGAAGGGCTGGTGGGCTGAATACTATACGTCGGGGAAGGTTGTTGAAGGGAGACGTTTCTTTGCTTATCTGTGACTGCGGCTTTTGGAGAGTTGTCTTCGTTGGTAGTGACGCCTGGTGAGTTGGGTGGCCCTATTTAAGGCCCTTGGACTGTCTCTCGTTGGTGTGCTGTACTCAGCTGGCTTCTTCCTGCGGCTTTGACTGGCTCTCTCGAAAGTCCGGGAGTGGTTTCCCGGAACTTGTGCTTTCTCTGCGACCTCGGCTGGCGTTCCTTGTTGGATAGTGCGTCTCCTCGTCCTGCGTCGATGTCCGCAACGATCCTGCCCACGTTTCTGACTTCCCCACCTCAGAAACTGCCACTATGTTTTCGGAAATGAACTCATAAGTTCTCGGCACTTCTACTGGGTTTGTCTCGGGAATTTACACATGAAGTTTCGGCTGTTCCTGGGTTCTCTCCCGGGTGACATCACTATTGACTTACTGACTGACTGCTTGCCTCGTCGTCATTCAGCGCACGACTACGATGGCGCCTCTCGGTCTGGGGCTGCCACTCGTTTCCGGGAATTTACACATATTCTCGGCACTGTTCTCGTCAGACGACTGATTACTCCAGTGTCTGCTTCGCCTCCTGTTTCGGCTGAACACCTAACTCGTCTCGCGGCTGTACCGCCGAACAACTCCCGTCTCGGCTGGTGATAATTGACTCGGCCGGGATCCGAACTCCGGCCTGGTGATACGACTGCCTCTCACACTAACTGTCTTGTTTGTCTCGCATCGCGGCTGCCAAACTACTCCTTCCCGTCTCGGCTGAACAACTCCTCGTGAACAACTGATCACAACTGATGGACCTTCCCTGGCTGCACCTGAATATAACCCATCTCCCGCTATATTCAAGATAGCTGTCAGCAGTTTATCGAGAGAGGAATCGGGAAATCCCCTGTATACCTCGCACATTTTTTGTGTAGGATTTCGTGTCTCGTCAGCGACTGGCCCGCTCCTATGAGGGTGGAGGGAGGGTGTGTAAGGACATTTTCGGGGATCCCTGGGAGTTGTGTCTGCATTAAGTCTCGGTGGCGGTTCCCTTGATTCCTTAGTCGAGGGCTTATATCAGCTATTTCTAGGAACTTACCCTGTTTCTCTCAACTTCGGGACATCCCCGAGGGGGACTCCCCTGAAGTTTCGTTGTCAACTGCCTGCCCTGGCTGGCTGGCTGGCTGCCTACCCAGGACAACTATAGCAGGGTGTGAAAACAGTGTAATCCCCTGTATCCCCTGTACCTGTCACACGTCAATATATTTGCCATATCTATTAAAAATTTTTATAATTTAAATTAAACTTTTTATGCCCTCATTATCTATTAAAAACATCGTGTACTGAGCCTCTTTTTAATAACTTTTGTAAGATAGCCTTATTTAAGAAAATAACATTTTTATGCCATATCTCGGAGACCAATCAACTGATTTCCATCAGATTTTTCACACAAGTAGTGTTATAGTAGGCCATGTAAACCTATATGTCTAAGTGACTCAGACACTTATTTCTAAAACGATGACAGAGTAAATATTTCAGGTTAGTGAACACTATTATTAAAAACATTAGACCGATTACATCCGAAGTTGATGCTCCGAAGCCTACCTCCATGATGCAGTATTTTGCAAGCTAGCTTGATTTGACGAGTTTTTCTGAATTATAATCCTGGGTAAGTAATTCGTGTATTTCAATTGTCTTTGTATTGTTTCACATGTTTCTGGTTTCATCTCTAATGATATTTCTATCAATGAGACATCAATGCCTACCTACCGTCTAAGCTTTCAAGAACTATACTAAAGTTTATTTGCACGCATCTAGAGGAAATTAGACTCATTATTTATCAGTAACTTCTTGTTCTTCTTGCAGTCATCCACCTCGTCCAGGTCGGCGAGATGGTCTATTTTTGAGAATATTAATGAATGCAGAGTGTACTCACTCCAGCATACCAGAGTGAGTACACTGTCTACTTCCTCAGGTGATTGTAGTAAGGCTGTCTCTGCCCTCGACACTGTGGGAGAGGAGGCGGCTAATGCTTTAGGCAGCGTCTGTGTGATGCCATATTCATCACTTGAAGGCGGAGTCAGTCATGGGTGAGGTGTTGGTGGCCATCGTCTAAGAGGCGAATTGCTATGTTCCCACTTTCGATGACATCCTACTAGAAAAAGAGGTAGGATAGGAGAGCTGCTGGAGAAGGGCAGGTATACCAAATAATTGTTTTCAAATATTTGGTTTTCTTCCCCCAGCATGGCACAGAACACATCACCTTTCTGTGCACTTCGAGCAAGAATAAAACTTGTTCCTTCATATGGTGCGGGATATGCATGCAGGTCTTTATGTGCGCATACAGCATATGCATCACTATGCAGTAAATTATCCCATTAGTGAAGTGGAAGTCTCTACAAGGGCGAGTTCTCTCCCATTAAAAGTGACTCACTTTTCAGGTCCGAGATATGTCTGGTGCCAGGGTGGGCAGCCATCTTCATTAGCCATGCACCGCAGATCATGATATTTCAAACTCAGCTTGATTGGGGAAAAGGTTTTTCGTTAGTCAAATATAACAATAAACTATGTGTTAAAAAATATTATGTTTGTTCAATCCTTTATACATACATGTAAGATAACACATTAAGTTACTCCCCATCTGTGGTGTACAGATGGTTCGTAGGGTCTACGGTTAATGTTCAGTGGCACAGACTATAGGGTGCCTGGGATTTGAGAGTAAATCACACAATGACTTCATCACGACTTCTTAGTTTGGATCAGGTTTATTTAACGGGAATTTACTTACACATTCTCGACACTGTTGCGGGACTTCATAAATACTTACTGCCGAGGATTTGATCATACATAAACGCCCTGTGAGTTCAAGGCCTGAAGGGCTGGTTACAATGTTCTGGTAGTGTTTCTGATGCTGTAGGGGCATTAGGTGACAGGACAGGTCCCTTAGTGATGGTGGGGTTACTTATCTGCACATGTTGCATGGTAGTTGTTCCGGTAGTTGAGGTATGGTGAGTTGGATGGCCCGGATATGTTCTGGCAGTTGATGAGTTCTGGTGAATTGGATGGCTTGGCTAAAGGCCCTCTGTAGTTGGCTTGTTGCATGCAGCTGGCTTCCTCTCGATGTGGCGTCCCTCGTTGGGGCTCCCCCACATGCTCCTGTTCTCGGCGTAGGGTAGTAATGGACTGCTTACTACTCTACCATATCCCGGCGAGGGACCCCAGTGTGGGCCCCCACCCATCCTTCATGGCTACAGGCTGCACTGGACAATCCCACTATCTCGACATGGCACTTCCATTGAAGTTCACCACTCGACACCGCTTTCTCAGTGAATTGCAACTCACTGAATGGAAACTGACTGACTTATGCTGTAACTGGCTGGCTAACTCGCGTCCCGACGTGGTGAAACTAGTCGTCCGATGTGACCCTGTGTCTCGCGGCCCGATTTTGCTGACCCCTTAATGTCACCACTGCCACCCTTCTTGCGCATCCCGGGGTGGCGGTACTACTCCGTGCCACTTGCTGCTCTTTACTTCGACTGACAGACGTGGCCTGGTTCCGATCTCCCGGCCTAACTCTCTGAGCGCGGCTGACCTCTCTCTCTGTGTGGTACTGACGAACTAATGTACTGTTGTGGTCGGGTTGATCTCGGGGCGACTGATCTCTCTGTGTGGTAATAATCAACTGGGCCCCACCCTCCTTGCAAAGAGGCTTACATCCTATCTAGCCTCCCTCCCTAATTTCCTGCACGTGTCTCTCTTGTTTGGCAGGGGGTGAGGTGGGTAGGTACAGTATAACGAAGCACTTCTAAAACATGCCATGGTTCCCTGATGGTTTGTGGGGAGGTGGTGACCCCCTTTGGAAGCTTACCCTGTCAGCTTATTCTTCCGCGNGAATAACGCCTGCCTATCTCGTGATTTCTCGGCATTACAAATTTTACTTGGTTTGCTAGGGGGCGAGGAGGAGCTGGGTTGGGAGGCCTGCGCTGCAGGACACGTGTAAGGGCGTGGAAGCGCGTTTCTACCACTCTGCTTGACCTCGGGATGTGTAAATGGGCGGCATGTGTCAGCCGAAATCCCTACACTGGTTTAAGCTGGTGGGGGGAGGGGTGTTGGATGAAGACAGCGCGGCTTCTAATTAATACTCCTTATTACGCCACACGTCAAAGAATAGACTACACTTCATCAGCCTTTGTACACAAAGTAGTTTTCTTTTCCTGCAGGAAGACCGGGTTTGCAGCAACGCATAATTTATTGGTAATGGATGATTTTGGGATCCAAATATGATGACTATAATCGAACCAAGCCGTCACACCAGCAAGCAAGTTATATCCCTTACACTTTAAGACTTTCTAGACAAAATCCGTGCCTGGATGCTTGGAAACTTGAATTTATTTGCCGTAGGAACCTCCTTGGATGTGTCTGCTTTTCTGTCGTCGAGAACTTGGTAAGTTTTTGGTTCGTAATGATGAATGTTGACAACCTTGTATATTTCCATACTCCATTTTGGCATGCGCCCTTTAATAAATGTGTTCCCTTCATTAGGGAACTCTTGATGTAGTCTCCAACGTTCACCTTAGGCTTATGAGTGTCCAGACCTTTCTCATTCTTGAATACAGTTTGCAGCAAATAGTTGTCCTTGACGTTCACAGTTCACATTCATATAGTTCGATGTACTTTATGGTTGTAATTACATATATGCCTGGCAAGGCAACATAACCAGCCACATGTAACATCCTTGTGTTCGAAATTTCTTCCACATTTCATTCTTCAAAGTGTGATAAAAGCAATCTATCATGTTCACCTTCATATTACATTCTGTTGAGTAGTGGTTTATGTTATGTTTTGACATCAAGTCATGGCATGTAGGATTTTAGAATTCTATTCCAATGTCGGTATGTAAATTCCAGAGTGCTCCTTTGCCCTGAAAAACAGTGTTCATTGCATGGGTCACATCCCTCGCATTTTGAGACTTTATGGGCACAGCCGAATCATACTTGCTGTAACAGTTAATAATGGTCGATAGGTATTTTAGTCCTTAACTCGCATGGGTGTAAAGTATCATTTCAACAAGGTCTGCTTGTTTTCTTATCAAACACTGCTTGATACAAGTCCCGTAATGAAGTGCTAGCACTTTGCAGTGAGGATAAAATCACCTTTCAGACTTATGTAACTCGCCTGCAATTTCTGCACGACTCATATGTATTTGTCTTCACACATATATTTAAAAACGCTAGCTATTTTATTAGCGTAGGAATTATTTCCCACTAGCTGAGAAGCAATTAGCAGATGCAGTCTGTCGACAATTTCATTACCATCATTCGAATAAATATATTATTTATGTCATCCATCTTCTATTTTCTTTGTAGATGGAGACCTCAACCAACGGCATCTCCAACATAGGGAAACAACTGTCAAATAACAACCAATTTTGAATGTATTTTTTTATTATATTGATTGCTGGCAGCATCCTTATCCTTCAAGTGTGCACTCTTAAGTTTCAACAGGTATTTAAACTGTTTGCAATACTGTGCGAGAATATCCAGTGAGGTTTAGTTTACACAGTAGTTCGTTTAGCCCTGTAGCCTGGTGGATTACATAATTTCGAACTGTTAAGTTGTCATTAATAAGGAAAAAAATTTGGTTTACTCTCCAAAAACCAATTTTTATTTTTTTATACACTATAATTCTTGTAGTTAAACTTATATGTAAACGGTATAAAATAGTCACGAAGGGATGTTCTTCGATTATCTGTCTATATATCCTTCTGTTCCTCCTCCTCCATCTCCTCCTCAGACAACCTTTACACCTAAAACATTTCCTCCCTCTCCCCAGACAACACTTAACATGCAAAAATTTTCTTTTACTCTTCCTATTTCTCCTTCTCCGACAACCCTTACACATAAAATTTTCCTCCTCCTCAGACATTCCTTACATACAAAACATTCGCTCCTCCTCAAATCGCTACATGTAAAACATCTCCTCCTCCGTTTCCTCAAAAACGCTTTCATAAAACATTTCCTCATAACCTTCCTACTCCTCTGAAATGCATATATCATTCACGAGAAATATATACCTTCTCCTCGATTACTCTTACTATAGTTGTTACTAACATTGTAGAATGTACAAGTATAGGTGTTAAAAAACGTAATTAGGGGAGACTGGGTACGGTTTTGCCAGGGTACGAAAGTGACAGTCGAAATATTAGCCAAAGTATATAGATTAGCAAGTTGTGGTAACGGCGAAGGGAGGGGTTGCATGTCGGAACCCGTGTCACAGTATTGCGTCAGCCGCTGCGCGCTGCGTACGCTAGGAGAGACCCACATTTGTTTTTGACAGTCAAAAGTAAGTATTTTTGTTCGATTTCTTTTGATAATTGTTGTTGCATATATACAGATTGAGTATTAAGTGTTATTTATCTATATAGCATATACGTTAGTAAATAAAAAAGAGTGATTACTTTGTTCATAGATTATTTCATATTGGCATGATGTTTGTTTTTATGAAAAAAAGTTTGTTGGGTGCGGTTGTGACATTTTTTATGGGTACGGTTGTGACATAAGTAAAAGTTGTGTTTTATTGTTTTAGATGCCCAGACAACGCTCGCGGAAGACCGAAAGGGGGAGGCAAGACATTATTCAATACGAAAATGCATATATTGAAACAAAACGAGGTGTATCTCTGCGAAAAGCAGCAGAAATGTTTCAAATTAATCGAATGTCCTTGTTCAGATACATTCGTAAACGTGATAGCGCGGCACAGATGAGAATGGAAATGCCCGTGGTAATGTCAGCATGGGGTACATCGCTCACAATAAAGTGTTTTCGGAAGAACAAGAACAGCAACTGTCAAAATACTTAACACGTTGCGCGGACATTTATTTCGGCCTCTCTCCTAAAGAGGTGTGGAAGTTAGCTTTTGAGCTTACAAATAAATATTCATTTTTAAAGAGAAATCCTTCGCTCTCTGTTTGAGTGGCTCAAGCTACCAAACATACTTTTTCTGTTCCTTTTCTTTTCAAAAGAATGTTATGTAATATTAATGCTAGAGTGTTGCAATAAAAGTGATTTCAGACCATTTCAGAGTGTTATTAAATCTGTCACTTTCGACCCCTAGCACTGTCACAGCGGCCCCTGGGATGTGGTCGGTTGTGACATTTTCCCTTTTTTTAACTTGCTCCTGTGTGCAAACCATTATGTTAAGGGATGAAATTTTAATCAATTATATGTACGGTTATGTATAAATTATACGACAAATAACTTTTTGTTTAGCTAACTAGTATACATGCAAAACTATGGCCAATCAAATGCAAAATGGCACAACCGTACCCAGTCTCCCCTATAGCAATGAACTTAGTTGACGTTTTTACGTTTGAAGACTATATATACTGTATAAAATGTATTTAAATGGATGTAGTAGTACTTTCATAGTTAACTATTGTTCAGCCAACAAACAAAATATTGTTTGTGATGATTCAGGCCTTGTAAGTAGTTGGTCTAAAATGTTCTGTAATTTTTAAGGAAACTATAAGTTTGTTTAAGGAAAATGAAGGAAGGTATGAGTAAAATGTGTGAACGCCAAATGAAAATGTGTGAAGGTCTGGTGAAAATGCGTGAATGCCTGAGGAAAACAAAAAACAAATCGAATAACGTTAGTTTGATGATGTGCACGGTGGAAAGCAAATCGATACATCTAGCTTGGTCAACTTCAATTCTAAAAGGTATTCGATAAATAACAATGGTTTAGGATAATGGATTTTCCCCATAACTTTTACAATGTGAGAAGTGTGGTATATTATTTGCTAGACGGGATAGTTTAAAGAAACACACATTATAAATCGCATCATAATAAAGATAATAAAAGGAATGTATGTGATGCCAGTTATATTTTTATCATGTCAGTCTCGTGGAGACTTGTCCACCTCAAGACACGTCATACTTAAAAAAAATTTTATATAAATCTTTTCCGAATGATGATGATGGCAAAAGCATGAAAGAAAACTGGAAAATTCTATTAACAAGATGGCATGGTGGAGTGACAGATCACGAGGTTAAATGAAGGTGAAATCATAAGGGGCAGTGTCAAAGGAGGTGACATCATAGGGGTGGTGACATCATCCAAGCTAACAGCCAAATGTCAAGATCATCCAAAATGGTGGCGTTGACGTCATACAATATGGTAACCAAATGTAAGGTCAACGTCATCCAAGATGGTAATGGTGACATTACCCGATATGGCGGATGAATCCCCTCGTTTAAAACCCCAACCCTCTGCACCCGGACCTACATTTACCAGCTACTCGCAGTGACATGAGACTCCGTAACTCGTGAACCATAGAAAATGTGGACATTTAGTTTTGCTTTTAGATGTAGCCTACTGTCCACATTTCCGTTATTTCCCACCTACTTCAACACAGCTTTTTTGTATGCACGCGTGCATATGTGTGTGTGTGTGTGTATATATATACTCAATAGGGTTGAGACATGTTGGAAATTTTTTTTTTCGTTACTTTGGTATTTGGCTCATTCTCTAACATGTATTCAGCACTCTAGACTCTCATTATCATAATTCAACTGTCTATCCGATGAGACACACGAATATATATTGCAGTGTAATACAATATACGTTATTCAGACATACAATTTGTGCCGCAGAATATTTGTATCAATGAACGAAAATAATATTTTACTAAATTATTTTTAAGAGGGCTGGTATTGAATCACCAGCAAGATATCGCACACCAAATATTTGCGAACGACTATCAAGAGTTTCCTGCCATTGTGAAGAACTACTCTTGAAAGTTGTTGAGTATTTTCCAGAAAATAACATAACTTTTGATATTGTTAAGTGGAACTTCAGAGAATAAAATGTGTACTGAGAAAGTGCGAAGATAAGGGAAGGTAAGCATGCAGTTGTAAAAGAAAAAGAGTTGTGCAGGTTAAATTAGGTAAGGGAGAAATACCCTTTACAGTATCTCATGGCACAAAGGTCATTAAAAACAATGAAAAGGAATCAAACCAACATAGTTTTCTTTAAGAAAGATGTGTATACCTTGGATAGTTCTTCGATAATGTGTACATGTTAAATAAAAAAAAATAAAAAATTAGGATGCAACTTAGTTAAAATTTCTTGCCATAAATTTATTTTATAAAATTAATACAGCTGTAATTTAAAAAAGAGGAATAATGGACGGGGTATCCTACAAAACGAAATTATTAAATAACGGTCTTACTAAAAAACGTTTTTAATTTCTGCGCGAATGTCATTTAATTAATCTCTCATCCGTTTGATAAAAAACATAATATTTAAATGATTATATTAATTGAGTTGTATACTTTTACGTCAATGTTTTACTCGTAGAAATTTCTAAAATAATTTTCGTGATTTTAATAATACAAACAACTAAAACATTTATGGTAGCTCTTATTTACCTCTGTGCCCGAAATATATAACGTAACTAGTAAAAAACAGCTTGATCACATCTTTCGAAAATGTTATGTTGTTCTTAGTGAAGTTTTGTTTTCACGCAAAGCATTAAATATTTCATGCACTATTATGAATTCTCAGTTCAACCTTCTATCGTCAAGGGAGCAGTGTTTCGTAAATTTTCCTTTTCTATAAGTATAACGAAAATAAACTTGATTGAAACTGAGGTCCCAGTGGCCGAGCGGTTAGCATGCCAGCCCCCCATCACGGTGATCTGGGTTCTATTCCCGGCGGTGACGCCCTGGCCTTTCGCATGTGGGGAACATGGCGGAACCTGCTAGGAGTGACGGGTCATCTCAGGAAACTCCCACTTTCCCCTCCTCCGCCCTTCATCACTCCATCGTAACATGGACCATAAATAATGCTATAGAAGGAACGAAGCTGAAACATATTTCCTCCGCGTTTTTGTAGCTAATTTCCTGGTACACAATTGCTTCCGTTTGCATGCAGCGCCGTCTAGTGGCGAATAAAAAGACTTACGCTATTCATTACTTTGTTTATTTCCCGTTCTTCTCCCTTACCACTTTTGAAAGTCCTGTTTAGGATCTATTTTCCTTCTCATTTTGTATCCTTCTGCCATGGTATGTAAAATAACATTGCATGCATATCATTACATTATTCATGCGCAATCCAAGTGCGACCAAGATATTATCAGCTATGCAAACGTGTTAATAATAATAAATTCATAGTTCAATGTCCATAAAACCAGAAATACTTCCTTCAGTGGTCACAAATTTAAACTTTACACTAACAACATTACGAGGGGCTGCGGTGGTGTAGTGGTTCGACTACTCGCCTCTCACCTGGGCGAACCGGGCTCGATTCCCGTCGGGGTTCGCATGTGGAAATCGTGCTGGACGATGCCGCTGGTCGGCGGTTTTTCTCGGCGCTGCTCCGTACTCACCTCGCTTCAACCTCATCGGCTCTAAAGACCTCGATGTTAAGAACCGTCCAAATCTCTCCACTTCGCAATATTGCGCAAACTATTACAAACTTTTTTTAAAGCCAGTTTTGGTTTAAATCAATGCAATTGTTCGTGAGATATGACATAGCACCCAAAAATGTAAAATGGCTACAATTTTGAAAATAGGCATTCGACATGGTGGAAATGTATAAAAAACAGGAGTCCTTAATCTGTAGGAATTTACTCAGTTCCCCGAAAAATAGCAGACGGACTCAAAAGTCTTTAGAGGATGGGCACATACAAAAACACACAGGCGGATTGTGACATGAAATCATATTTCACCCTTGAAAAGTAGGTTAAAATTAAATAATATATTTACGGTTAGTAAATTATTTAATCATCGATCTCTTTCCAATAAAGTAAACGGTTCAAATAACCGGACCTGGAAGGGAGAGATTATATTTATATATAAGTTTCTTATGCGGATATCGTGTCGGATACTACCGTGATAAGGTTTTTCCCATTCTCCCCCATGAAAATGGTTCTTCCTCATTTTCTTTTACATTATTTTTTGTTCTGCATTATTCACTATCTGGATGACATAATTGTTTCTCAATTAAGACAGCCAACTTCGCATCTTTGCTTACTCCTGTAATCTCATCCATCTTGACAACGCTTCAGGCGAGAACAATGTGTGAAAATGTTCTGGTTCATTACATAAATACCAGACATGATTTTATAGTTTTAAAATTATGATTTGACAAGGCAAATAAGTAAATTAATTTAATTACGTCTTAAATGCTCACAGCTTGACACATAAAATGGAATGCCTAAACTGAAAGAATGGGTAGACTAAAAAGTATTATAAATTAATGCACTTGTGTTGAATCACAATAATCAACTATTTGATAGCTCATTTATGAATTAAAGGTTTTCAAAGTAAGTTTATCTATGCTAGATTAAACAGTTTAAGTTCTCTCTTTAAGTACACTACGTAAGTATTATTATACTCAGCTGTATCTGGAAAGTGAGAAGCTACATCACGAAATTAAATATTTATCAACACTCTCTTCAGTATCATGAGATACAAGTAAATTTTAACATTTATATATATATATTTGTTTGTGAACATGAAAATAAAAGGCAAACAATTCAATGTATTAAAAAATATACATAAATGCTCAATTTAAATTAAACCAATTATTAAAATCATTATGTGAAAAAAGAGTGCGAAGTTACGCACGTAGGTATAAACACACTCACACTTATTTTAAGAGACACAACTAAGAGAGGTAATATACAGACTTACTTTATGCAAGGGCATGGCCTTCTAAATGAGTGCTATGCTCCCAAGTCAAGTTAAATCCAACCCAAAACGTAAGTAAAATAAATGGCGAAATTTAAGTGAATTTGTTATTTGAAGATGAACGAACTTGGATAGATACTGACATTTTTCACAAAATACGCAGGTTCTTCCATTATATAGTCTATTCGTGGTTTTTCCCACTTTTTGAATCAAACTTTTCAAAAATAACCCATGTATCACGGGCTTGGTTGTTTTCTAAATATGCCACGTAACTATCACAAGAGTTTTATACCTGTGTTAACATAAGTGTGCTTTATTTTTGTTTAATTTGAACTTTTCTTATATTTTATATATACATTTTTACATTTAATTTATAATTGATGTGAATAAAACAGGGAGAAAATACTCGTAGGTGTGTTGGTAATGCCTAGTAAGACATAGTTCTTATGAAAAGTATTATTACAGCGAGTGCGCACGAATGCGGTGGCGTAATTTTCTAGACTCGGTTCAGCTTTGTTTTCGCGTGAGGCGGAGGAATATCCTGGAAGTAGAACTTTAGCAAGGTTTCAGAAACGTTGGTAATAACCGAGGATGGACTTAAAAAAGTGATTCGATTATACAGTTACGTGATCAAACGAACGGACGTGTTAATGTATAACACTTCAAACATTTCCATACGGATTGAAATACCTGACCATCATTTGTATAGCCGTTATTTTTTAATTCCGCAGTGTAATTTGACTATCGTCGTAGCTACACTCTGAGCGGAAGAGGAGTGATCCGTTCAAAGCACTCGGCGTAGCAACTCAGAGAAAGAGTGCGTTCTAGGAGGTTCTGGGCTAGTCGGGGAAGCAGAGTGCCTAGACCACCTCGGCCGCCGAGGAGCCCGCAGAACACTATAAGGACAGTTTACCTGCATTCACGCACTTGTTGGCGTCTTGGGCAGTGAAATCTCTAGAAACGTAACGTGACTAAAGCGATGAAACAGAAAAGAAACAGAAAAGTAAACGCCGGAAGGACAGGACTCAGCGCAGTATACTACTTGGGAGGGAAGTTCCTTATGCACGAAATGTAAAAATTAACTTAAACCTCTTGAAAAGCATTCCGGGATTCAAACCCAGCGCCCCCTGACTATATAAATTGACACCCTAATATGTTGTGCATTGAATAACGGCTTTTTTTTGTACTTTAACATATGAACTTACTAAAAACCGATTGTTTGTTTCGGGAACTGGAAGCATTACAACTGTCTTTTAGCTGCAAAAAAACTGTAAACGACCCTAAACCTGAAAATGTTTGGCGTTACATAAAAATAACTCAGGAAAATAGTTTATAATGTAAATTGACGGAAGTTTTTGCAGGTCTTCTCTTTACAGTTGCGATATAACCTGCCAGACCCTCTGGTCGGTGGTTTTCTGGGGAATATCCCGTTCCCCCGTCCTGCATTCCGGCGCTTCTTCACACTCACCTCGCTTCAACCTTACCGGCTCTCAAGACCCCGATGTCAAGAGCCACCTAGATCTCTCCACTACACCACACATACGGAAGCTATGTAAACAGTTTAGTTTGTAAAGATTTGAAGCACGCTATTTTATGCGGTGGTATAAATGAAGAACATGAAGTTCATATCTGCCTTAAAAGTAATTAATAAATACTTATATACGTGTTAAATTGTCCGCGAGCACTTAAACTCTGAGCAAGTTTAGTGCATGTAATAACTTATCAATCATACAGAATAACGTTGCCTCATCAAAGCTATAGTATGCCTCGGAGGATGGAAAAATAAGGAAAAATCTCTTTAAAGGTTTTTCCTTTTTTTGTTTATAAATATGTACTATGCTGGACACTGAATAACCTGTGTATTTTAAAACCGGCCTTTTTATATTTTGTCTGTGGCATGCTACACAAATAATTTTAGTGGCCTACATTTGGGAATCAATAACTTTTCCTGGGTTCTGGCTCTAGGCGTAGGGACGAGTACGTTACGCTCGTAGAGAAGTATCGCCCGCAGGTTAGGCAGCTAAACACACACACGAAAAATCTTATATTGGACGGGGAAGGTGCAGGCGACATGTGATCTTTCAAAGATAACGACCTATTACGGATAATATTTATCCCTATCGATGGAATTTTTAAATTCACGGTCATGCATTGTGATGTTGGAAAATATAAATTGTTCACTTTGCTAATAATAAATTGTTCTTCAAAGATTTATTTTTTTAAACCAAGGGTTAGGACGTGACATGAGGGACAGGGGAAAATCGCATTTTGAACGACCTGTGAGATAGTCTCCGTGGTCCTATGTATTTTCGAGCCTCAGCTTTATGTCCATTGACAGCTGCCCCAGTGTGTAGTTAGTTTTACCTCAGATCAGGCGGCACGGGAATCGATACTTGTTTCCTCGCAGATCTGTTACTGGCTCAGAGTTCAACTGGGAGTGTCAAATAAACCGTGATCCAATTACAAACAGGAGAAAAATACACATATGTTTGAAGTCTAGGTTGTCCTAAAATTAATTCGCGAAATTTTCCAGTCCCTAGACAAACACATCATTAACTGCCAATTTTAATGTACCATTTTCAATAGATAATTATCACCTTCATATTTGTCTTGCTGTTTACACACACGCACACACACACACACACACACATATATATATATATATAGTTGCTGAAATCTCTAGGGTTCTTTTCATACTGCGAGATATTTTAAGTTTCTTTTGTGCAAAGGTTGTAATCAAGATTTTAAAACCATGGGCGGTAAATTGCGAAGACGCCTTTTAAGAATAACTCAAGCGTTTCCCAGAAACAAAGTTCAAAAAACCGCTCAGAAAAAATTATACTAGCGCAGCCAGGCAGCGTTATGTCGACCACTTGTGAATGCGAGTAAAACCTGCAGTGGCATGAACAAGCACGTCACTCACATGTAAAGCCGTCGCGCTTTTAAATACTGTTCGCAGTAAAGTGAGCACTTTTGAAATCAACCTTTGGAAAATATCATTGCTCCTACCTGCGTGTATTTTAACGGGCACACTGACTGGATTGGCATGCGCCAAGCAAAGTAGGTAACGACGGAAGTAAAGTAGTGCCAGATTTTTACGTTGAATTATAAGTGTTACGTTAACGTGTGTGAATACCGAAATTTTTTATTTTCCTTATCTTAATGCGTGTAAGTATAAGAATTAGCAAATTTCTAAAAATTTACTTTTGTAATAATTCTACAGTTTTCCTTTGCCGACGCACGAATAAAATGATCAGGCCGTTGCATAGTAAATTTCACTTATGGTGGAAGAATAGGCAATGTTAATACAAGTAAACCATAAACAGGGCTTTCAAAAGGGCTCAGTTTACCGTGAACCGCCTGTAGTCTCCAGAAAGCGTTCAAAATAAATATTTGGAAAAAATGATGATGAGTAAGTGGCAGCCAACGGGCTATCGGCTAGCTTTCTTAATTTGGCTAGCCATGAAAGTAATTGACCAAAATATAATGCCGAAGAAGGAGGGTTGACACAGTTTGTTGCAAGTGAAAACCCGTGGCGCTTTCCGCAGTCTGGACGACCGTGCACCATGAAAAAGGGGGGGGGGGAACTGTATCAACGTGAACGCCACTAGGTTTGCGGGGGAAGTAGTGAGGGGTGGCGAAGGGCTAAGTAGAGCGAGGCGTGAGTGCCGGGTCGCATGCCAAGTCCTCGTAAAG
>NQII01001234.1:473840-517902 GCA_002778355.1 Clitarchus hookeri
CGTGGGCTGAGGTGTACGGCAGTCTTGCCAGCACGCCACTGCGCCCACCGCCCTTTGTGTGACGCGCGCGATAATCTCTCAATTTGTGGAAACACGAGCCCTCCCTCCCCTCTACACCGCCCCTATTCACTGTTCACCGTAAACTAAGTGAGCAATTTTGAAAGACGTGCCTAAGGCTTACCTTACCCCGTCATATTACTTGCTTAGTTTTTCTAGCTTAGGTTTTAAAAAAAAAAAATTTCCGAAAGTAGCCTTACACCCTACTAGGTATTTACCTCACACACCAGTATAGGCTATTCACGGTAAAAAATGGGCCCTATTTTAAAACTTCTCATTTGGAATAATAGTCAATTAATTTATTTTATTTGTAACCTTATACGTTATATCTCGAGTCTGGTGAAATATATACTCTATGTTTATTACTTACATTGCAATATTTCCTTTAAAAAGTGGTGGAAGGATAAAAATAATACTGATAGGTGAAAAGTAACTAGGGCCTTATAAGTGCTCCCTTTACCGTGAACAGCCTTATACATACACGACTGATCTACGAACTCGTATTTGTCACAGTAATAATTTTTCCAAATTTTCGCAGGGTTAAATTTGTCGCGTAATCTTGAGTTCCTAGACCCCTTGTATTGCCTGTGCTGCAGTGTATGCTCAATAGCTAGTTGGGTTACTGGCTACTTTCGGGACTTTCATGTGCATCAACAAACAGTAGGCACGAAAAATGATTTCAAATGTTTACCTAATACTTAATTCGACATTTAAACATGAGACTACGAGCATATTCCCTACATCGTCACCTACTCCACTCAGTTCATGCTAGTCAGCTGACCCGTTCAAACAGAGAATGTCCCAGTGTGATGTGACGAAATTGAATCGCGCCCCATATGAGAATTTGCGATACATAGTGGAAAACAAGTGCATCATGGGAAGAAGCCATTTTTGCAGTTTAGTACGCCGTAGTCAATATGGCGAATTTGTCGGTTGAACATCGCATCCTCTCGCGCTAAGTAAGATAACAGTTTAGTGTGGGGATGTCAGCCTTCGGATTCATTGGGCCCTTTTTTTTAGAAGGCAATCGAACTGTCACAGTAATAGCAGCCCGTTACAAACATATGCTTTGACTACTGGAGTTTTCTAATGCAGATGAAGATTAACTGTGGTTTCAACAAGACTTCGCAACTGCACACACAGCTCGGGATTCAATCATACGAGTGCGTGAACATTTTCCAGGCCATGTTATTTCTGTTTGGAAGCATCAACTAGCCAGCGAGGTCCCCGGACCTAAGAGCACACGAATTCTCCTTGTGGGGATATTTTACGTAAAAATATCTACGCTACCAAACTCCGCAATATCCAACAGCTAGAAGTGAATAACATAAAAGGTAGTTTTCTAGAGCGTGGCATGGATCATTTGGTGGGCAGAATACATTAATGGATTCGACGCCGCGGTGACCAGTTAAACTTGGCCATTCTTAACAAGAATTTACTGATAATAAATTAGTCTTCTTTCCTCTACATGGGTGGATATAAATTTAAGTGAATTTATTGAAATCTTAGAAGATAGGTTGTCGTTGATGTCTCATTGACAGCATTATTATTAGAGATGAAACCAGAAACATGTGTGACTTACGGGTGACTTACCCGGGATTGGAATTCAGAAAAACTCCTAAAATTAAGCTAGCTTGCAATTAACTACACGCCATTCCATAAATAAGTGACTTACATACTCAACACATATACATTATTGTAGCCCACCACAGTAAAACCATTTCGCCAAATTGAAAATATATCGATTAATTGTTTCCCAAGATATGGCATAAAAACTATTATATTTCATGTGGGGCTATCTTACAAAATGGCAGAGAATTATGGTTTTGCATAGACAATTTTGTTGGATATAACTAACACTATCATGATAAAAGTTGTGTGTCTGACCCTCTCAAAATTTATTAGTTGACAAAGCCTACCATTGTAATAATTGTTAGCCAAATTTGTTATAAATCAGTTGTTTCTTCGGAGATTACATAATTTTATTTTGTCAAGTGATACTATTTTACAAAATAGAGGACAAGAGAAATTTTGTGAACATATTGAATTATTTTAATATACACAGCCATCACACAAAGTATCGTTGGAATTATGTACATGGTTTTGACAATAAAACATACAAAACTAAAATAGCTATTTGGGTGCCATTTTGAAAATAAGTATCTGAGATACGTATAACATATCAGTTAACATAACCTATCGCAGTACTACTTGTTTGCCATATTTGATAGGAATCGTAAAATTGTTTCCCGAGATATGTCTTAAAACCTTTATTTATTCGTTTGCCACTACCTTATATAATGGAGGACAAAAGAGACTCGATGTAGATATATTTAATGTTTGTTATATTAACTCCCAGGATACTAACTTAAGTTCGAATTGATCAAATGTTTTCGAAGATATATCATACTATGGTCAAATATCAAGAAGCCGCTATTTTAAAAATAAGTGTCTGACATACTTGAAACGTTTTTGTAAATATTAACTGTGGCAGTACTACTTGATTGCCAAATTTGGTAGGAATCTGTCAATTGTTTCTACGAAGAAATTACACAACAACTTAATTAATTCATGCAGTGATATTTACAAAATGGTGGACATGAGTTTTTTGCTCATTTGATCCCTGTAATAAATACCGTAAGCATACAAAATTTGGTTGAAATTGGTCAAATGGTATGGCAGTAATACCAAATAAACGGAAAATATTTGTATGGCCGCAATTTTGAAAACAATTGTCTAATTAAGTTAAAATAATTACCTTTGCTTGGTCAATCATAGTATTACTTGAGCGCCAAATTTTGAGAAAATTGGTTGAGTAGTTTTTGAGATATAATGTAAAAGTTAAATTTTTTATGTAGCGCTATCTTCTAAATGGCTGACCAACAATATTAATTTCTTAATTTAATGCTTCAAGCTTCCTCTGACAGCATACACAATTTGGTTAAAATCGGTTAAATGGTATTCGAGATATTACATATTGCCTTTAAATATTTTATTGGCGGCCGTTTTGAAAGTATCCGGCGTGATTGAAAACTATACAAGTTAAGTGTCCTTACTTACGTGTACTAACGAGTTTGGTGAAATTCCGTTATCGCGTTAAAAAATGGGGAGGGGGGACTCACACACGCACAGACACATACAGACACAGATACACACAGCCAGGAAAGTGATCTCATAAGCCTTCATTTCCTTCGGAAAGTAGGCTAAAAGTAATATCTCTTTACTAAATTGTAAGTAAAAAGTTTTTTATTACGGTGTTATTTGCGTTTTTCATGCAAACTTCTGTCTTTCTACATAGGTTTATAAACTGTCACATCCTGCTGGGCACATCCTATATATGCAGGTAGTTGCGGGAAAATTCTTCGAATGTTGGCTTTAAAGGGCTCAGTTAACTGTGAACAGGCTATATAAACTCCCTTCTCCCGCGTAAATGATTTCTGCGCTCTGCGTGCCGTGTCACCCTCCACACGTAACGAGCACGAGAAGCCGGCGCTGTGGCGATAGCGCGGGCCAATAGAAATGTCACGAACTCGTAAACGTGGCGACTACACCGCAGTGAATGTCTTGCCGGAAAGTGATACGCGCTTGTGAGGGAAAGAACACAAAGCAGGGAATTAATTTGAAAGCTTGTCCTCAGTGACATTTAGACCTCGCGACATTTTTTTTTTTTTTTACCATTCTCATACGGTTGAAACAAATTAGATTGCGAGACTAAAATCAAACATCTAGTCACGCTATTCTTTAGTAAAACCCAAATGACATAACCATTTGTTCTTAATTACGATTTCCTCTGTGTGGAAATGTGTTTTTTGTTTTTCAGCTTACAAGGAAGAATCATCAGCACATAATGAAAATAATTCATCTTAACTTTAAAAATATATCTTAGAGGGGGGGTCTTTTTAAATTTGTATCGTTATGTACACGTCGTGAGTTTAAAGCAGTGTCGTTTTTTTGCTAACCCTAAACGCTTAGCATATTGAACTGCAAATGTCGGGTTCTATTGTCGGTGGAATGACACCTTTTCACACACTATCAACATTTATTTTATATAACAATTTCGGAAGTCTGACAAAAAATCTCTAATTTTATCAGTTTTGTCAAAAATTAAGATGCAGGAGTGAAGGTCAGGAATATAAAACACGTAGCCTAACTCGTAAATGTTTAATTCTATCGCCAGATTTCCAACCAAGGGTAAGCTAAGCAAATAATTGACCCCATGCGTTTGACATAACTCTGGAGGATAATAGGCATGCGTACACGGATAAAAGTCTAATGTTGTGCCAACAGTATTAATATTACTACTACACTAACTTTTTAGTATCAGTGAGCCGTCAGTGACTAATGTTGCTGTTAATGTTATACACTGTTAAGCTATTAATGTAAATGTAGCGTTGAGTAATTTACTACCGTTACCTCCGTCCGTAGTGTACTTTCAACATAATGGTGCTTTTTATGTTGCGGGACAACACATTTTGTGTTAAATTTATGTTAACATTTGTGTTAACAATTTTCTTGTATTTTCTTTGCTTTAAAAACCATTCCGATGTAAAAAAAATTAAGTATGATTGTTTTGTTGCAAAAAGAAATACTGCCAATGGCGGGAAACTGAACCCGTGCCATGAGTGCTTGGCGTTCACTACTTTACGATATCTAACGTCCTGCCGACTGTTCTATTTTAAAATGTCTGAGTTTGCTTCACATTTTGGGTATTCAGTACAGTTCTATGACAAACAGCAGTTCTTTATCGCTAGGTGGAAATACTTTATGCTCTAGAAATAAATGAATATTCGGCACACCTAAACTGTTTTTCAAAGCTTCAGAGTTGGACTAAGTTACGTTTAGTTCTCATACTATGCTTTAAAATTCAAATATAGTAGTTTTATTTTACGAGGATATCGCTGTTCAATAGTATCCACCATTTAACAGGATCAAGTCAGTGTAAACGTGGAGAATTTCTCTCCTTGCAAGCTTTTCCTGTTTTCTTTTCCTGCTCAAAGTCCGTATACGTTCGTGGCAAGAGTCCCCCTTGCTCCTTCTGTACTGCATGTTACCGCGAGTAATCCTTTAAATAAAATTTTTACCAATATTTCCTTTCTTCACACTTTATTTATTTTGCACAAAGTTGAACGTTATATTTTAAAAAGAAAAGGTTTAAAATATCAAACACATATTATTCCTATGTTATACACAAATGTTTTTTTTACACAAATTAAACACTTATAGATGCACGCAAAATTCGAGAGTCTAAAATTTTAATGTGTGAGCCAAAACATGTTCGTAAAAAAATATTAACAGTCTTTGATGTTCGATCTGACGCGGTAGAATGGGAATGTTCAAATTGCCTTCCTCCAAGTTAAAGTCGGTCGTGGACAAACCCATGTTGGCGGCAGCAGGCGACGTCACACGTGGACGTTTGCATGGTCACGCTTCGCAGTTCGATACAGTTTCCCCAGACTAGTTACGCATCGTGGTGTCAATACGGTGGCTGTGGCACGATCTTCGACGTTCAGTTGGGGCCGTTTGAGTCGAAGCCTCGTTGGTATTATTTTGCCGACGTACGCAGTGCTGTGTGGAGCAGTCAGGGGCGTGTATTTCGGTGGTCGAAAGAGGAAGGTCGACCTTGCTATGACTCGAAGTTGCTGCAAATTCCAGAACCTTGTTCACGGTTGCTGGAAGAGTCGTATCCCATTTCATGTGATGAACCACGTAATTCCCAGGAATACAGCAAGTTATTAACTGTTGAGTAGACTCGCAATCACCCGGAGTCACTGAATATAACCAGTGATCCCATCCATCACATATTTCTTCGTAGGTATGTAGTGATCCAGACTCCCACAACGAATATGCGATTTTTGAGTCGTCCAGATTTGAGAAGACGTACAGGTTCTCCGAATGAAATTGCGTCATCTTGCTGGCACGGTGATTCGTACTCGACTGGGCGACTAATATATTTTCGGGTTCGAATAGTTACATAAGTTTATTTTGCACTGTAGAATTACGTAATATATACACGTGACTTTAACGTGATCAGTAATCTTCGTATTTCACAGAGCCTAAGATCACACATAAGACCTGCAGCAGGTATTCGCAGCAACTATTAAAGATATTTTTGCATTTACACCAGCAAATAAAAGTATTTTTTTCCGGCTCTGCATCATGCGAAATCTCGTATACAAGGTTTTCTCAAACGCTGGCTGGCGTACCAAAAAAAAGTTATGTTTATGTTACGAGATATATAACCGTATTTATATCTCAGTGAAATGATCATGCCATTCGCAAAGTAACTGCGCGATTTTCGAAGCGTTTACCAAAGATCTCCAATCCGTTCCTTTCCTCATTTTACGATGGGAAGGACACCCGTGATAAGTCGATTATTTCCAATTCGTTTATCCAAAAATTAATCAGCTGTGTTTTTTTCTTGGACCTAGCAACATAAATCAGTCCTCGCGGGTATGCATCAGTAAGTCGCTCAGCACGTTTCCCACCTCATGATACGGAATCTTGCCTTCGTCCCAGCACAGTCCGTGGTAGTACTTAGTCAACCAGGCGTTTGTTTTCTTACTCTTTTCATCCAAGAGTTTCCATGAATACGGAGGCTGGAAGTTGCGGGTTCGAGTCACGCCGTGACAATCTGTGACTGCGATTTCCTTGAGCACGAAGTCGTCTTGGCTCCATAAACCTCGCAAGCTACCGTACATTATTATGACTCCAAACGTATTTGAGTGATTAATTAAATGATGATTATTACCAACGTATAAACAATTGTACTGAACGATTCTGTCGTATAGTATCAAGCAGTAGGCTAAGGTATTCGCGGGTACGTTTTCCTTGGTGATTATTTCGATCTGGCAGTCGACCGTACCATTATAACGCGCTCGTTCTGCTTATATGTATCGAATACCAGCAAAGGTGACATGTTTCGTAAATTTTCGGGGCTCAGAATGGAGTGCACCTCGTGTCGGCAATACGATGATTGGAATTGCGGAATACAGATAATATGGCAAAGTAAAACCTTATTGGTAGGACGTAATATTCAGACCGGTATAAGGGTAGCTTTCGCTATTCAAATATATCTTTACGTTTTCTACTTTCCAGTGGTCGAACGTTGAATTGTCGGCTCCGATACTATGCTGTTTGTTCGTCTGAAGGGCCAGAATGATGTAGCACTGTTTTTCTGTGCTGGAAGACGTTTTAATGACCCAGTGATTTCGCGTGGTGGCGGACAGGGCCGGGCAGTTGACCAGGCTCCAACTTCTGAATTCTATTTCGATCACTTTTTCTTTCTTGGCATAATTACACTTCTTGACACGTTCGCAGGTGCTCGGGGTCACGTGAGGGACAAACCATTCTATGGTGTTCAAAGTAAGAGAGACGTGTTATGTGTTTTCTCCGACTCCCAACACGACATCCAAATGCGATGTGGCCAGCGTAATCACCAGCTCCTGCCGCGGTCATATTATTATTTTATTATAATCTTCGGCAAATCCCAGCAGAAAGGAGAGCGGCACGCATTCTTCGAACCTGCCTTCGGCGTAAATGGGAACACGGTAGTCATCTTCTGTTCCCCAGCCTGCGATCACGGCTGCAGAAAGAGATGGTTGGACGTGAGTGATGGATACTTTTTTATCGACTAGGTTATGCCCACATCTAGAGACTGGTCGACTGCGACGCCATTTATCTCGTATATTACGCATTCGAAAAGTTGAAGAATCGCATTTCGAACCAACTTGGTGTTGGTCGGGTGGGTCCCATCTGCCTTCGTTAGCGTACCTCTTATGCGCACAAAGGACTGGCTAGGCAAGGTGTAAATATCTTGACGCTGTACAGGTATTCCAACCTCCCTTCCGAGAGCGAAAGGCCCGACAAGATAAGTCTCGTAACAGTGCATTTTGATTTAATGAAATTTATTGTCGAATTATAGGAGTTGAACCACGCCGAGTATTTCGTCCACCATGGCAATTTAATTTCAAACCAAAGATGTGGAGTAACTCTGTGTTTTCAGGTGAAATCGCAACGATTCTAAGTGTCTTATTGATCTCGGATTATATGTACCGCACGCATTTATACATTTCGGTTTTCCCAGAGAAATTTAGTCCCATCGTTTCAGGTGCAGGCGCAAAGTTTTTTTTCATCTTATCGGAAATTTATGAGTTCGTCGTTTTGGTACACGATCAAAACGGCTACTTTGTGGATGCTCTTCGTGGTGATCTGAACGTAAATGAGCGTTTTAGGACAACCTACGAATATATATAAGGGACCTACGGTGGGGCGAACTCTAAAATAGTGCTGCTCGGTTTCCCATTCACGTAACTGCGACTTGCCAAATTACAGTTTATTCGTATTACGTTAACCGGAAAGATGATACCCACACTCGACGATACATGTTTTTTTCCTGCTTCGTACACGCTCAATTCGAACCCCAGTATGGGCCCAATCGTGTCTGGTTCCGTGAAATTTGCATCTGCGGTGCAAAACATTTCGGCCTTCAGAGTAATCGGATTCCCGTGCAGTTCGAATGCAATGTCGTGCGGCAGTGATTTCTTTATGAAGTATTCCATATCCTTCAACTCGCATGCCCTGGTGGGAATGACGATTTCCTTCGCTGCCCCCATAACCGAATACCGAAGACTGGAATTTTTATTTTCCTCCATGTTGGATATGGAGTTGTAGGTTTGAAATCCACTAGCCCCAAACACAATTGCCTCTCCATTTCTAAGGGAGGGTGAAAACTGGCACGCAGCTCAGACTTTTGACCACTCAGAATGATACACATCGACATAGTGATGAGATCGGGACTGCTCACGCACCTTTTTTTATACCCTACGAATTATATTGATTTTTTTTCGGTTTATCACTGGAAATCTCGATTGCTTAAATATCGCAGAAACAAGTGTCCACAGCTCCACGTGTCAGGCATCTGTTCCATTTGGTAATTGTACCGTAGTTTGGTATATTTAAAATACTCGCGCAATTCTGCGGAGGACGCAAATTCCCAAAACTATCACAATAGTCTGCGTGTTTATCTTTTTTTTTTACGTAGGCCACCTGGTGCATACCGGACCCGGTTGTCGAGTCCAGATTATTTATGGGACATTCATGTCTCTTGGGTTTAGGAATCAAAGCATCTCTCATAAACAATCCGCGAAAATTTTATTTTTTTTCCAATTCGCGCGCAAACAGTTCCAAATCCCCATCCATCAGTCGACGTCTAGGCAGATTCCCTTTGATTTCCTTCTTCGATTTTTTCCTATTTCCACCCTCCCCCCGCTGAATTCATCCTCCTCCTCCCCGATACGGGTGACGAGTGTAGAGCCCTTGACCATTTTTTTTTTCCCATGGCGATATCTTCCAATTTTCTGTAATGGTGGTTGGTTTCCTCTGCCGGTTTTCGATCGCTAGAAGCCCGCTTACAATATAAGTGACTGCCCCGGCGATACCGGCCAGAGCACCCATTGCAGGTATAATTGCGGGCAGGAACCCTCTTACCTTGTCTCTCCCTTTCCTCGTGGTCCTTCGAAGGCGTTGCGATTACATTTTGCTTGCACTTAGACCCATACCTAGTTTAACCTTAGATTTCATGATGTTGGATACGCCCCAGGCGGTTACTTTTTCTCAGAGCCCAGCGGCTGCCGATTTTCTTATGTACTTGCTGTACCACATCACTATAAACTGGTGGTACTTCGTTGTCCAGATCGTCAAGTTTGACACTGGACACACGGTTGCTAGGGTGGGGGTCTATATTGCAGACTGTNGTACTTCGTTGTCCAGATCGTCAAGTTTGACACTGGACACACGGTTGCTAGGGTGGGGGTCTATATTGCAGACTGTTAAAGGCTCCCTTGTGCCGAAATTGCTGGTTAAACGATCGAGTTTTGTTCAGTTAGCCATGGGCGATCGAGAATGATGTCTTCATGTAGCTCATTGATGAGGAGTGCTGCTGTANCGAGTTTTGTTCAGTTAGCCATGGGCGATCGAGAATGATGTCTTCATGTAGCTCATTGATGAGGAGTGCTGCTGTATTTGTCTCGAAGTCGCGTATGCGTACTGCGATATTGGCTTCTCTCCTGGTCTCCCTACTTTTGTTGGCTGTGGTTAAGTGAATGGCTTCACTGTGAGGCCGCAGTGCTCTCACGTCAACGAACCCTGGCCATACAAAGTTTTGGGATGCGGCCATGTCAATAAGAGCATAGCACTTCACACTTTTGACGTACACTGGAATGCGTATGAACTATCTTGGTGTAGTTTGTTGATCTGCGAGGAGCTGCTGTAGTAGGGCGTGTTGACGTGTAGAGTCGGGATCAGATCGTCAGGACTGGGGAAGGCGACATCCGATCGACCTACCCCTTCTGCTCGTTTTCCGGTCGCNGAGTCGGGATCAGATCGTCAGGACTGGGGAAGGCGACATCCGATCGACCTACCCCTTCTGCTCGTTTTCCGGTCGCGGTGGACTGTCCTTCGTGTCTGCTGCCTTCCCCTTTTTCACTTCAGGGCAATCACCATGCCAGTGGTTCTGCTCGCCTTGACATTTTTTGCATGGGTAGGGCGGCTTCTTTGTTTTGTCCCATACCAATTTGCCATTGTTGATTACCGTGGATTCATTTGGTTTTCGTGGTGGTTGTGACACGTCGGGAAGTGTGTCCTTCCAAGTCACGCCATTGTTACCACTACTACTGTAACTNGTTTTCGTGGTGGTTGTGACACGTCGGGAAGTGTGTCCTTCCAAGTCACGCCATTGTTACCACTACTACTGTAACTGTCCACCGAACCTGTTGGTTGTTTTGTGCGATGTACTCTCCTCGCAGTCCTGGCATTCGCACTTGGTGTCATTCAAGATCATTATCGAGTGCATGAACACACACCTCTAACAGGTCATGAATGAGTGGGACTGGTGTGCTGCAGTACCATTCTGGCTACTAGCTCCAGTACCTCGGTCACCGTCATACATGGGTGGTACTGTTTTACCAGGTGTATCTTTCGTGCAGCAAAAGCTGTTAAAGTTTCGTGGTCCAATTGTTTGTCGAGTACTGCACGACTGCATGCTTGTAAAGAGGATAAAATTCCTTTATATCGGCACTGGGATTATGATATAAATGGGGTCCATTTCATCCCTTAGTGGTTAACCGACAGTCACCATTGTTGTGCGTCTCCACTCAGCTGACCCTCGATGTAATTGGCCACTCTTCCTCGCAAATACCATTTTGGTGGAGCGTGGTTGTACAGTCCTCGAGGAAGGCCTTGGGGTCCTCTGTCGGTAAGCCTGTCAACATCGGTAACTATTGAAACCATACGCTTGTGTTATTGGCTGTTTGATTGAGGTTTTGCTTCTGTACGTTTTCCTTGTTCTGTGCTTCCTAGGGTTGGAACAGGTATGGCGTAGATTGTGTAAGCGGTATGGTGAAAGCAGTGCCAGGGCATGAATTATGCATGGAAGTTTTTGTTGCCATGCAGTGCGCACGATGCGTTGTGCATTCGTATAAATGTTTTATGTCCACTATCCATTCAATCATGGGAATATATCTTTGGTAAGCCTAATGCCCACAAAGCCGGCTCTTCACTACGTCATTCCCTGCACCATAGCACATAGGCTGTTGACATTCTGTTGGCGGTAATTGATTACCACTGAGTAAGTCTGGACAGGCTAGCATCGCTTCTGATGGACTGTAAAAACACATTAATGTGCACTTAGGTGGTATGGCCGGTCACAGTGTATGCAAGTTATTATGTTCTGCCCCTTTCCATCGTACCATACAAAATTTGTGCACCATTAGTACGGTCGTAATTGTATCAGTTGAGGTTTTGTTTGCGCTTCAGTAGTGTTCTCTTGTTTGCACTGACATGGTTTTCCCATTAGGGGTTTCGCAAAACTGGGTGTTCGGATTTGATGTACGCAGGTCGAACACAGTTCGGCTGGTATTCCTATTGACATTTGTAGTATTGTGGTACATGGCTCTTGATTTGCATGATTAATCCATGTACATTACATTCGATTACTATTTGTGACTGTACACTGACAACTATTGGCATTGATAGTAAAAGTCTATGATGGTTGTGCTCGTGGCCGGGCGCACAGACCTGTTGCACAGGGCCGCCGGTTTTCCTGCCGAAGTGCGCATAGCCATATTTCCCCTTTGTGTGCTTGCATGAATCGAGTGCAGAAGACGCAGCACAGTAGTAATCATTCGTAGATACAGCTGACGCGGGGTCGTGGACCTCTCCACCCATGGTATTCCGCCCTTTCGATCCATGAGCAGGTAGGACCAGCCTGGAGTAGGCATTGCTGAGGGGAGCGGGTGCAGCTTGCACACACTCGCTTATCTTCGTTGGCCGCTTCATCCAGGAATACAGGGTGCTATTGGCAGTGGCCATTGTTGACCGTGTGCCCTTCTGCCATACTAAAATTTTATGGAAATGTTTGCCAAAATGTTTTGAAAATGTGCTTGAAGAGCCTGAAACTGATTTTAACATTGTTTTGATGAGTTAAAAATTTATGTTGTTACACTCCACTGCTGCCTAAAAGGTTCTTATATAAAAATTTACGAAAAAAGTTAAATAGGTTACAAAGTTGCAGAAACAGTTGAGAATGTTTGGCTCCATTTGAATTGACCACAGTTGTGTTGCATGCACAGTTACACACTCGACTGCTTTGTTTTGGCACAGTTTTACAAAACTAAATTTAATGCCATTTTTTACTATTTACACATACAGTAACATCCAGATGGTGCTACATTGATACATTTTACACTTGTGAATATTATGTACAGTTCCTATCCTTGTATGTTGGTTAGAAAGTTACGGGATTTGTGTGATATGTTTATGACATGTAGCTTAATGTAATACATTTAAGATGCCTTAAAATGAGTGCCACGATGACTAACATGTTTGAAATGTTTGAAAACTGTTACAACACNTAATACATTTAAGATGCCTTAAAATGAGTGCCACGATGACTAACATGTTTGAAATGTTTGAAAACTGTTACAACACAACTTCAAAAAATTTTAAAACATAACTTTTGAAAGTTTTTAAAAGTTGCAAAAATGTTTTAAAGAGGCTTTTGTAGACATTCCAGAAGGGTGCCATGATCATTAGACATGAAAATTGCTGCACAATGAGTTTGAAAATGTAACTTTCGAATTTTTTCAAAATTTTGAAAGATAGCAATTTGAAAAGTGGCTTTTCTAGCCATACTGGAAAGCCGCCATTATCGNTAATACATTTAAGATGCCTTAAAATGAGTGCCACGATGACTAACATGTTTGAAATGTTTGAAAACTGTTACAACATAACTTCAAAAAATTTTAAAACATAACTTTTGAAAGTTTTTAAAAGTTGCAAAAATGTTTTAAAGAGGCTTTTGTAGACATTCCAGAAGGGTGCCATGATCATTAGACATGAAAATTGCTGCACAATGAGTTTGAAAATGTAACTTTTGAATTTTTTCAAAATTTTGAAAGATAGCAATTTGAAAAGTGGCTTTTCTAGCCATACTGGAAAGCCGCCATTATCGNGAATTTTTTCAAAATTTTGAAAGATAGCAATTTGAAAAGTGGCTTTTCTAGCCATACTGGAAAGCCGCCATTATCGCAAGACAATGGCATATGAAAACGAGGCTTTTCTACCCACACCAGAAGGGTGCCATAGTCGTGAGACAATAGCATATGAAAACGTGGCTTTTCTAGCCACACCGAAAGGGCGCCATATGATGTGAGGTCGGGGTTGGAGAATGGTGGGGCTGTCACCGATGCACTTTTACTCGTGCAAAGTTCTGGCGGGAAGCACTCACCAGAGATGTCATGTTGATTTCTTACCGGCTGCTCTGCTATTGTGGGCCGTGGCCGAGTCACCCAGGTGGCTAGGCTGTTCTCCTGATCCTCTACGTCTCAATTGAAGGGGTATGATTTATGCTTTGTCCTGACAGCGCAGTGCTGAGTGTGAGCACACATGTCGGTCAGTTGGGATCCGAACCACGAGACTGTCCTGGTGTCGCCCAAGTGGTCGGATCAAAGTGGGACTGTCAGCTGACTCGCGCAGTGCTGGATTAAGTGGGTGCTTTCCCAAACACTGTCAAGATACTGTTGCTGATGACCTCACCTGATGTTCTTATCATCGGCATGGTGCTCAGCCAGGGCTGATCGGTCGCGGAGACCCGTGAGTTTGGGCTCATGTCATAGTAGAGTTGATTATATAAAAAATATGCAACAAAATTTGTGTGTTGTGTGTATTTCTCGCATAAATACGAACAGTGACACATTTATCGCATTTAGTTCTTTCGATGAAGTTAAAATTTAATGTTATTTCCGTGTGAACAAAATTTTCACTGCACCATCAAAACACTCTATCATAAGAAGAATTGCAAAACAATAATGTCTCATGAGAGGCGTTAAACTAGAGTTCCTCACACCACCTTTATTGGTATATAAACATAACCCTAACAAGTATATTTTATGGTCATAACAAAAATAAAACAAATTCGGAATGTCAAGCAGCTATAGTAGCCTAAGTACTGGACCGAAGTTGTCAGTCTTTCAATGTCTGCCACTGTATTCGTAGTTTGTTACAAAGATTGTTGACCTGGGGAGGCATAGGTGTTCCCAATTCTGTGGCTGGGATGGGTGTGGCCAGATCGTGGGGCAGATATTCTTTGTTGTGTATGCTGGTTTGAGGCGATCGTTATAGACTAACCTAGCTGCCATAATCTGAAGGGTTGCATTCTTAGATGTCTGACGCAGCACTGGGAAGGGGCCTTCATAAAGAGTCTGAAGACATCTCTTTGGCACTTCGCGATGGATGAAGACTTCTGTTGTTGTTGTTGTTGTTGTTGTTAGGTCCTTGAAGACAAATGACTTACATTAACCATGCCGAGAGCCACCAACAGGTTGGAGGTCACTGAATTGTTGCCATAACTCTGTGATAAGATCTGTGGCATCCACATCTTGAGAACTGGGTTGAGCTGCCAGGAATTTTATGGGTAGCCGCAGAGGTTGCCCATACACCATGTCAGCAGAAGATGCATGCATGTCCTCTCTCCAGGCTGCTCTGATTCCCAAGAGTATGGTGGTTAAAATGTCCAACCAGTGCTCTGTCATGTGGTAGTGTATGGCCACCTTAAGCTGCCGATGCATGCGCTCAACCTTGCTATTAGCAGCACGATTGAATGCTGTGGTCCTCAAGCGAGTTATGCCTGCCAGATTGCTGAGGTACCTAAGAAATGTAGACTCGAACTGCCTACCCTGATCAGTGGTGATCTGTAGTGGTGTGCCAAAGCAAGTTATCCAATGTGTGTAGAATGCTCGGGCCGCAGTTGAGACTTCGATGTTCTCCACAGGCACTGCTTCTGGCCACCTGGTGAAGCGGTCAGTAATCGTCATGCAATAGTGGGAGACCTGCGAAAGAGGCATGGGACCCACTAGGTCTACATGTACATGGTCGAAACGAGCAAATGGTTGCACAAATGATCCCACTGGTATTGAGATATGCCAAGCAATTTTTTCATGCTGGCATGGAAGGCACGAAAGTGCCCATCGCCAGCAGTCAGACTTAATTGACGGCCATACAAAGCATTGGGTGAGTAATCTGGTTGTAGCTTTGATGCCTGGGTGAGCCAGCTGATATTTCACATTGAAGGCTGTCCGGCCAAATGGTGCAGTAATAAAAGGTTGTATAGCCTGGGGGGAGAATCGCAGTAGACTGCGAATTGCGACTCTTGCAGGCTTAACTTGCTTAACCACAGGTCAGAATCCTTCCGCAGGAACTGCTTTAATTCTTCATCCACTGCCTGTTATGCAGCAAGAGCCTGGTAATTGAATGTAGCAGACAGCATCAACCCTCGACAAGGTGTCAGCCATAACATTTGCTGAACCTGTAATGTGCCGAATATCGGCCGTGAATTTCTCATGTAGTCCAACTGGTGGGACCGATGGGGTCAGATAATCCCTGGGTTGTGTGAAAATGCTAAAATGAGTAGCTTGTGTTCTGTAAAAACAGTGAAGTCTCTCCCCTCGACCATGTTGCGAAACTGGTGAATTCCAGATTAGATGGGGAGAAGCTTCCATTTATAAGCCTCGTATTTCTTCTGAGCAGGGCTGAGCTTCTTCGAGAAGAAGGCTTGGGGCTGTCAACCTCCTTGCACATGTTGCTGGAGCTCTATACCGATTGCAAAGACCGAGGCATCCATCATTGCCATCGCAAAGGGGGTAGTCGGGATGGGATGAGCCAGGAGGGCAGCTTTAGCAAGGCTGGTTTTGCATTCTTCAAAATGCCTTTTGACTGGTGGGTGTCCATGTCCGTATAGAACAGCCCTTTAGGTTTACTTTGTGAAGCTCGTACAAGGGAGCCTCTAACATAGCAGCATTTGGGATGAAGCGACAATATAAATTGAGCATGCCAGTTAATTTACACAGCTGTTTCGCAGTTGTTGGCCTGCTGTAGTGCAGAATATCATCCACTTTCTCTGGGAGAGGCTTGGTGCCATCACTGGAAATGCTATGCCCTAAGAATGCCACTTGTGGTTCCCCGAAGACACGCTTAGAAGTGTTGATATGGAGATAATACATATTGAGGTGTTTGAAGAGCTCCTCCACTGCTCATGTTCTGCTTCGCTATGCGAAGCCACTAGGATATATTCAAGGTAGGATACAGAGAAGGCTAGGCCTCTGAGAACTTCATCGATGAACCTCTGAAATGTCTGTGTGGTACTGCGAAGCCCAAAATACAACATTAATAAATTCCTAATGGCCTAGTGATTGCCATCTTGTGTATATATTCCTTGGCAACAGGAATTTGGATGTAGGCCTAGACAAGGACAATAAAAGAGTGAGTATGGGAGTATGAGAGAAGTCCTGGATGTGTGGAATTGGATATGTCTGGAATTGTACGAGCATTGAGTATGTGGTAGTCCCCACATGGCCTCCATTCTTCACCTTTCTTGGGTACCATGTGCAGGGGCGAAGACAACGAGCTGTCAGAAGAACAAGCTGCCAGAAGGACGAGCTGTCCGAAGTATGAACATAGCTTCGAACTCTTTCTTCGTGATTTATAACTTATCCGATGCCAAAAGTCGTGGCCTGCTGTGTTCGGGTTGCTGAGCAGTGGTATTGATGTGATGCGCGGTGGTATACTGAGCTGACTGTAATGTGTGAGATGGGCGAGTGATGGTAGTGTAACTTTTGAGCAAATTAGAGTAGCACACTTATTGTTGAAGTGTCCTGACACTGCTGGTATCAAATGTGGCCTCGCAGCAATCTGCGGCCAAAAATGTGTTGCTGTCTACAAGGCACCAGTTTCTGATATCCGCCAGGAGACCATTCTGGGGGAGGAAATTTGCTATAATAATCGACTTTGTCACACCGGTTACCAGAAAACACCAAATACAAATNTCTGGGGGAGGAAATTTGCTATAATAATCGACTTTGTCACACCGGTTACCAGAAAACACCAAATACAAATCTCGCCTGAGTCGGAAGTCGAGCACAAAGTCATACATTCCAATGGTTGATCCATTTACTGCAAAGAGAGAGTAGTTAGACTTCGGACGCCTGCCTAGTAACCAAGCGCACGGAAAAACACAAATGTTCGCACTTGTGTCGACTAGAAATTGTAATTTCATCCCTGTATCCATGACAAAAAGGCAGCTACTAGAAATTTGCGCGGGTTCGCTGGCCACCATCAACGAATCCCCTGGTCATTTTCCATGGAGAAATGACAAGGATTCCGCGCCTCATCAGCACAACATTGATGGTACCAGCAGGCCCCAGGAAAAATCTTGCTGTGGGAATGCTGGTGGTGTGATGCTGATGGAGAACAGTCATGGTGACTGTCATGTCGACGACAGTAAGCTGCGACTGCTGTGATCTCCTGACATAATGCTGTAGCCACATCACCAAGTGAGGTAGCTTCTGCTACTTGTGGTGCTGAATTGTTGTCCACAATGGCATATGTGAGGTGAGCAAGAGAATCAAGGGTGTAACTTACTTGGGTTGCCAGGATCGCTTGTGTTGGTGAAGGAAGGTGCCCCAGCCACAACGACTTGAGGAGCTCATCGGAGACAGCAGTCCCTGCTAGGTTTCGGAGGTGCCGTAGGAACTGCGAGGGCTTTCGGTCACCGNGAGGAGCTCATCGGAGACAGCAGTCCCTGCTAGGTTTCGGAGGTGCCGTAGGAACTGCGAGGGCTTTCGGTCACCGATCTCTTCATGTTCTAGTAACTATCTTGTTTTCTTTTCCTGTGAGGTATTCAGTTGTTACTAAACTCTGTTTTGTGTTTTGTTTATTTGTCCTGAGATGGAGGACGAATCAGAATGTCACGCACTTCAGTAACATACTTACTGTCTAAATTGCCTGCCACAGAATTGAACTTTGTCTCTTCGGAAGTTATTCTCGCGAGTGCAAACTGATTTCTCATCTCTGCGAACCNGAGGAGCTCATCGGAGACAGCAGTCCCTGCTAGGTTTCGGAGGTGCCGTAGGAACTGCGAGGGCTTTCGGTCACCTATCTCTTCATGTTCTAGTAACTATCTTGTTTTCTTTTCCTGTGAGGTATTCAGTTGTTACTAAACTCTGTTTTGTGTTTTGTTTATTTGTCCTGAGATGGAGGACGAATCAGAATGTCACGCACTTCAGTAACATACTTACTGTCTAAATTACCTGCCACAGAATTGAACTTTGTCTCTTCGGAAGTTATTCTCGCGAGTGCAAACTGATTTCTCATCTCTGCGAACCNCCTGCCACAGAATTGAACTTTGTCTCTTCGGAAGTTATTCTCGCGAGTGCAAACTGATTTCTCATCTCTGCGAACCACATCTCTAAATTTGGGGCCCAGAAAGGCGGGATCCGGAAAGTGACCCGATCGACAGAGACAACTAATGATAGAGGGTCAGACATGACTGCTACAGTGTTCCAAGACTGACAGTAAAACTACCACAGCAGCAGGTGCGGTCGTTCGCAGAAACCCGATACGAATGAACCAATGTGCCCCAGAATCACTGCACTCCTTCTACTCACTGACGCAACAATTCACAGCGGTTGCACAAGGTGTGGGTGACAGATTTGGTATGTGATGGATGGCAGGAGCATGGGCAGCGCGTATGATCGTGCTACTGCAGGAAACTTGAGAGCACATCAGCCCATGGAGCTACACTGTGGTGCGAGGTGCAGACGATGGATGTGTCGCGGAAGTTGGTATCTCCATCTACTCGTGAGCACAACGGACTGCCGGAATGAGGTATGGAACAACCCGTGGGCGGAGTCCCTGCTGCATACCTGCGGCTCTCTTCGCTTACATGCGCGATTGGTGTAGGAGCGTGCGAAGCGACACAGACTGAAGAGGTGCTGCTCGCGAGCGCTGTCGTTCGTNTACATGCGCGATTGGTGTAGGAGCGTGCGAAGCGACACAGACTGAAGAGGTGCTGCTCGCGAGCGCTGTCGTTCGTCTCAGCACCGTAGTCTGCCGCGGCATGCTGTTTGGTACAATGGTTTACTACCTCCAGCGATGCGGTGTTATCGTGTGACACATGTCACGAACCCAGACCTTGTGCTTACCCTGATCACGTCGGGGTCGCCACTGTAGCTACTGNTTATCGTGTGACACATGTCACGAACCCAGACCTTGTGCTTACCCTGATCACGTCGGGGTCGCCACTGTAGCTACTGAACTACTCTAGCGCGAGGACTAGCAACGAAGACAATAAAAACACGGTATGCATCACATATGCAAAGATTTATTTTGCACTTCTTAACAGGACACAATCACGACTATTCTGCTCGAGTGGCAGGTGGGAACTGCTGCCTGCTCTCTTGGCAGTGATGCACCTTGTGCCAGGAAATCGCTCGCTGGCTTAATGGTGCTTGTGCACACACGTGCACTCACACCCACATTGCTGCCATTGTCCATTAGTGTTTTTGCTACAGTCGATTTGCGCTCTTTGCCATGCCAACCGCTTACTCACCTACCCAGTGGTCGTGGTGGCGTGCTACCACAAGAATAATAGTTACAAATACTCTTGTACAGTAATCTGTCACTGAAAACTCACTGTGCACTCGCGCGAACGATTCTTTGAGGACGGATACTACACGATACAGAGCCCATTAGCAGCAAGGCATTTCCTCCACCACCTGCCCCTCTCCCAAGGCCGAGCCTCTTTTACCCCACAACCCCACCTCCACTATGTCCAGAGTCGGAGAGCTGACTCCCACACAGTAGGAGGCCGATGTGTGCAAAACCTATGCAACAAGAAGAATCGCTAATGAAATACCTATCGAAACGACCACTGGTTAACATGAATTTGTAACTGTTTGCATGCATATTGAAGATACCTAATTTTTGTGGAGTGTTCATGCGAGATGGTTTGCTCCCGAAACACAAACATGACTAAGGTGCTACAATCAGCTTGGAGATCACATCCTGGCCCAGTACTCACTGGATGACATGTGAAATGTGGAAAACATGCAGACTACTATGACAGTTATGGGAATTTGTGTCCTCCATCCGAATTGCGATGGTTCCTAAAAAATTCTAAACTGACCTACAACTATAAGATGGAGCATGCATCGAACATGCATAACTGTGGAAAATTGCGTTTTCTCTTCCTTGTTCGATAATACAAGTAAGTGAATAAAATTGATATATATCGACAGGAAACTATCAGTCATGTCGATAATGCTTACCTTTATGGGACGNCAAGTAAGTGAATAAAATTGATATATATCGACAGGAAACTATCAGTCATGTCGATAATGCTTACCTTTATGGGACTTAGCTCCAAGCTGTGTGCAGTACATTTCCCTACACTCAACCTGGAGGGAGAATGATGTAAAAGTTTGGTTGAATTTCAAACCTACAATGCGATATCGAACTTCGATGAAAGTAATTGTAAGATGTACCGTGTGAAAAGTGGCATTGTCTCCATGAGGTAACTTTACCAGTTGGCTCTTACAAACTAAACGACATAGCAAGGTACATCGAAGATTTGTTGTCTCCCAGCACAGACTTCGAATTAAATGAAAATCACAATAATCTNACGACATAGCAAGGTACATCGAAGTTTTGTTGTCTCCCAGCACAGACTTCGAATTAAATGAAAATCACAATAATCTGAAGAGTGTCGTCAGATGCAACAAAGATATTGACTTTAAGAAACCAATCACAATCGGAACGATGCTGGGGTTCAAGTCATACATATACAGAGATGGCAAAACCCACGAATCGTCGCGACCCATAAACATCTTGCCTGTTAATGTGATATGAATAAACTGCAATTTTGCGAGCAGTATACTATATATAGTATAATGTGCTGCACGAGTTTTCGCCGATGTTCCCTCCAGGTTTTAAACTGATAGTGGCACCACAAATAATCATTTTTGTCTCAGTCGTCGCGAAAAGAGCACACTAGGTGGTCGTGACAATAATTGACCAGCACAGAGAGCAGGTGAATTTTCGAAATGAATAAAGCACCCTACTCTTGCATTTGAGAAAAAGGGAATAGGATTTACAGTGACCAGGAGGAATGAAACAAAGCAGAACATCAAACTGGCTATCAGTATCGGAAGTTCTGGTAGCGGACCAACATCAAAATATCTACTCTCACCCTTGTCAGTCATTCCTGCAATTAAGAGGGACACTGATAAAAAAAAAATTGATCCAACTAAACATCGACGAAAATAACGAGCAATGATTTCTCCACCTTATTGATCGTATCACGTATTTACTCAACAGTGTCAAGGTGGACCAGATGAGAGATGTCGGCATAATGACCACAATAAAAAAACTACCTCTTTCTCACCTGGAAAGAGCTGTCTGTGTACACGATGGAAATCTGGGAGCTAGAAGACTACAATCTTCCTACATGCCCCAGAGGGAAATTCGAGGTCTGCATTACTCTAGTGATGTTAGTGGGATTCCTCGATGACTACAAACGAACTATTATCATTTCGAAGCAGGAACTAGTACGGCTCCTTGTCAATACGCATGCAGATGTCATCGGTGGTATGGAAGAAAACCTGGAGACAGCGGAACTGAAGCCGCAGTTTATCGAATAGATGCTGCCTCACATTCAGCTAAGTACTAGCGAATGTATCAAGATGCTGAAGAATGTGGAAGATGGCAAAAACATAAATGTGGATTTCAGGTCATGAAGTCTCAGGGCCTACCCCGAATTGCCCGCAAGTCACAGCATCAACTAGATGGGGAAGTCCAGCTTCGCTATCGAGAAACCGAGGAACATCATCGTTGGGCTAAAGATCGGAAGACAGCAAAATGTGAGGCTGAGTTGTTCACAGTTCAACACATGCCAAATTGAAAATGTGAAAATATATTTGAACAGAGAAAGTTATCCGTACGGGGACATGAATATAAACTTTGAAAATGANAAATTGAAAATGTGAAAATATATTTGAACAGAGAAAGTTATCCGTACGGGGACATGAATATAAACTTTGAAAATGATCAGTACGTGCTGGTATATCAAACATATGCTCAAATCGAAATGCATATTATGTGAACCCCAAATCCCCGATACTGAGTTCTGGTACCTTCAAGAGATTGGTCCCGTTCATGGTGTTCTATGTANTTATGTGAACCCCAAATCCCCGATACTGAGTTCTGGTACCTTCAAGAGATTGGTCCCGTTCATGGTGTTCTATGTAAGTAAACAGGACAAGCATATCAGTTCGAATGCGATAAACTGCAGGATCGAATTCACTAAGCGTGAAAATATTCCTCCAAACACATACACTTTCTGCCCAATACTTCACGACTGACTCCCATTATACANTTATGTGAACCCCAAATCCCCGATACTGAGTTCTGGTACCTTCAAGAGATTGGTCCCGTTCATGGTGTTCTATGTGAGTAAACAGGACAAGCATATCAGTTCTAATGCGATAAACTGCAGGATCGATTTCACTAAGCGTGAAAATATTCCTCCAAACACATACACTTTCTGCCCAATACTTCACGACTGACTCCCATTATACAATTGTCGAGATAAAATCGTGAAGATACTTCCCTGAATGCTGCAGAGGATATAAATACAATGGCCCAAACGCGATCTGTGTTTAGTCGTCTTCGAGCTTAGAAAGCAACAGGATTTACTGTAATCTTCGGGGTTTCCAGAGCCATAGTGGCTTCATGCTCAAGGAGATTGCAGTGTCCTACGACAACATTATGACTGGCGGGGCACTCGAGGTGCCATCTTGGGAATACCACAGACTTAGGCTGTTCAGGTGTCATGTTTTTAGGCGTAAATTTGACAACTGTAACTTAAAATTTTTATTCGTACAAATTTCAAAAAGTTATCTGAACACAAAATTTGGTTTCAGCTAAAGTGTCTATTGAAGTCACAGGAATGGTATATAGCAAATTATTTTTAATTCTCCTATGGTAAGGGTTTCACTTTTGGTTATTGAATTGAGGGTGAACCACAAGACAAATTTTGAAGGAATATTCTTCACGACATTTTTACAACATGAATAATTATTTTGAGCTGTAGCATGCTGTGTTATTTTTGTACCATTTTGAGATCTGCACGAAAAAAAAAACATAGATTTAAAATTTCTATAACTCTCATAAGTTGGTCGACTTACTTTAACAACACTTTAATAATATCCATAGCAAACAGTCAAGATATCTACAGAGTAACTATTAAGAGTAGTACAAGTTCTCATTTCCACACACTATGTGCTAGAGAAACAAACGGACATGCGAAACCAAAAACAATGTCACATCGACGACGAGCACCTGTTCGAAGGATTAACGTCTTATGATTTCTGGTCTACGTGGGAGTTGCTGACGATGTCGGAGACATGAATCTTACCTGGGTGTATGTGCCCCGTTGTACTGCTGCTCGCGCCAGCACTGGTACCATACTTGGGGCTGGGCGGCCTGCTCGCTCCTCCCCCTACTGTCTTCGAGGCCTTCTGGGAGCATGAATTCCATATGTGACGTCACATAGGAGCGCCTTCTACACTTAATGAACGTTGGAAATTTTCGAGAGCACGACGTGGAAGAAATAAAAGTGTTGGCTTCCTGCCTTGCAAGGAGAAAAGCAGAGAGGGACACTTTAAGCGCGGAACTCTGTTCCGACAAGGGTGGAGAACGGGCTGCCTTAATATGCCATAGCCAACATAAGGTGGTTACCCCTACGGAGTTTTTCAATTTTTGTGTAATCATAAATCTTTAAAATTGTTTCATGGAGTTAATCAATATTCTTGGTGGGCTGTTTTTGAACATAACTTTTATACTTTTTTTATCATACATTTTTGTAATTGGGTGACTGGGTGACCATTTTCGTCGGTTATAAATGTATATTGTAAAACTATTGGGGGAATTTTAAAATAAACTATACATTGTAGATCTCTAAAAAATATCACTGGAAAGTGTAATTGTTGTACGTTGCTTTTGCAAAGCCCTTCCACTTTTCCTTCTTTTGACCACTGTCAGGCNTGGAGGAAATAGAGACGGTGTACTTGTCTCCATGTATCGGCAAGCTACCTGCACATGGATTTATATGTGTGTTTGGATCGTGACCGTAAATGCACAGTTGTGTAAGTGTAGTATTAATAGTGTGTTCTGATTGGATACGCGTGGTTTCTTGTACAAAAAAGTTAAATGTTTGCCTACTTGCTATGCAGCTGTGCGTTGGGCAATGGTTGTGGGTATTGTTATGCGCGGTTGTAGCAAGCACCACTATACATAATGTATTCAACTTTTACTGTTACTGGTATGGTTATGGTTATTTAGATTGTAGCGGGGCCTTTATAACACCATGGAGTTGTGTGGCAACATTGCCAATGCAGTTTTTAGTCTGTAATTGTCGGATTCATCTATTTAACCTTTGAGTAGCCGCTGTACTTAAATACAAACAACATAATATTACATTACAGCACGTTAACACTCAGAGTAATACTTCAGGAAAATATAAACTACACTTTTTACATTTTCCACAATTTTTTTGTATTTTGTAGGTTTATTGCTTCACAAATTTCATGAACAGTTTGGAATACACATCTTATAAGCATTTTAAAATCTAACAATTACATCATGTACAGTAGTATTCAACATTCACTTCCTTCTGGAGTACTTCTTCGAAAATATTTCTAAAATAATTATTTTTATAATGACTTTATACTTTTTGCAGGCAGCTTAAAAAAAATAATTGACTAAACTCTACTTGCACTTCATATGCTTGCAATGATAACATAGGGTTATTTTTTTAAAGCTTTCGTTTTGCTGCATGAATGTTCAGCCAATGTTTGCAGTTAGGCCGGAAGTGTGAAGCAGTGTAAGCATGTACAAGGCGGGGCAGCCCGCGTTTTAGAGNCAGTGTAAGCATGTACAAGGCGGGGCAGCGCGGGTATAGTGGCGTCGTGAACAGGCGGCTAGTACGCCCAGCAGCGGACTGTAGGCTTGACAGCAGCCAGTCTCTTGCGTAGCTGCTGGTTCTCCGCTTTTATTCTCCTGCACATCCGCTCACGGCTGATGGCAAAGTTGGTCACAAGGCGGGGTTGCTGTGGCGTGGGCCGCGTCTGCCTCTACTCGATCGCGCCTGCCCCCCAGGCAGACCTGTCCAGCACCACAGAGTAAGTAAGAGGAAGTAAACAGTAGAGTGCACATGCAATATGTGCAATAATCACTTGCTGTGTCCCAACATTGGATACGACTGTCATAACCGATGTGGATAGCGTTCGAGGAAACAACACTGTTTATGTAATTACTCTAATTAATTTTCAATGCAATTAGATTANTGCACATGCAATCTGTGCAATAATCACTTGCTGTGTCCCAACATTGGATACGACTGTCATAACCGATGTGGATAGCGTTTGAGGAAACAACACTGTTTATGTAATTACTCTAAATAATTTTCAATGCATTTAGATGAAATTCAAATTGGCAATAGTATTTCATTCACGTAAAAGGCATTCTCTTTTGAAAATTAAGTAAAAACCAAGTGATTCACTGTTGGCCATATGACTTTGAGAGCTGTATTGATGTGAGGTAGGTAAATGCTAGGTGCATCCTCAGAAGACAAAAAATTGGTCTACCTCATCTTTGTTCTATGCTTCGAACAAGGCAAGAGCATTATTTTAATTCAAACCTTTCAGTCACAGATAAATAGGTGATTTTAGGTGATGCAGCAAACTCTCTTTTTATTTGTAACTGTATTAGAATCAGTACGGCGCCCAATACAATTATGTTTGTGTCTGATGTCATTGGCAGCAGCTCATAATGATACTACGGATTCTAAACTCCCACAACGAAAGATGTCTGCCACAAGTGGGCGACTTTCCTTATTGGACAATGTTATACCCACTTCCTGCGCGACGTGCCGTAACTGGACGCTTTCATTGAAAGAGTGGCTAAACTCGAAAGGAAAATGGCGTCTTGCAGTGCAAGACTCTTTCTCGCGCTTGTGATACTAGTACTCTACCTCAGAATAAGTTGTAGCGCAAATACGACGAAATCAAATTACACAAAATGCCTGAAAGCTTCGGTTTGCCACCAAGTTGTCGAAACACGTGACGTTTTGACAGTTGTTGGACCAATGTTGGGGACATGAGAAATATACCTCATATCTGGGCCAACTCCTAGCCGCTGTTTTGCTCACAGAACCACATATGCTAGCGACTGAGGCTCGGTTCATGGTGAACAATGCGCATGTAATGAATGTGGACGTATCAGTGATATGAAAGCAAGTATTCTTTACGGCAGTGTTCATGGTCATCGTGTACATGTCCTGTACGCAGCATCCTCGACATGTGAACGTGTACGGAGTGGAAATATTTAATTTCGTGTAAGAAATAGTGTACTGTATTTACTTGAAGGACAGTGTTGAAAAGAAAATTTGCTATTTTCTTTTCTTTTTCGTATCAAACATTTTTGTTTAAGCTATGTTATTTGGTAAATCTCTACAAAGTCACGTTAATTTACCGACACTCACGCACATTTGTCATCGTTGGAGTACACACTTCCATTTTTGTACGTGCACATCTTATGCCTCAGAGTTTCCATACGTACTGCGCTTAGTATTAAACAGGTGGCCTTATCTGTGGTTATTCATCTAGGAATGAAATGTTATTTTATATTGTCATTGTCATGCCGAGACAACCAAATCAATGAAATCCTTCGCAATCAAAACTACTACTTAACTGTTATATTTAAATCTTGTAGATATTTGACTGAAAAGTTTAGCTGCGTCAATGTTCTTGATTCTTAAAACCGGCAATTAAAATGCATTTGATATGTAAACAAGTAATCGTTTCGTCAGTGTTTTCCGCAAGATAACAAGATAACATAATTGTAATAACACAATTAAATATTCCAGACTCCATTATGAGAAGAATTTTGTACTTTCAATAAATGTTTAACTAATATGAGTTTGTTTTGTTGTCATTGAGGCGCTTGGAAATGGATACGATAAATAATAAAGCTTCCCAGAGAGAGAAGAACGTTTAGTGCACTCCTATAATTGTATTTTAAACTAATGACAAAGCAATTACAACGCTTTCTTGAAGTTACAACACAAAGTCTTTTCTCAGAAATACGCGTTAGTGTCTGGTGTGTTAGGTAGAAATTTCTCAAGGACACACAGCGATATCTAGCAGTTGGGCCTCAAACTATTTCAAGCTAATTGCCCGAACCCGATATTTAAATCAAATGTAACGGAGCGTCGTGAAACGTGAGGTGACGCTACACGAAATGGTAACAAAAATGAAAGATATGCTCCCGCAACGTACGACAAATGTAGTTATTACGTGTATTTTATAATTCCAAGATGAAGTCGAAGGTTCAAAAATCTTTAATTCGACTTCGAAAATGCGAAGCTTCGCACATTCCTAGAATTAAATAAAATTAATGAAATGACACTTGGTTTTTATGGCTTACAATCGAGAGATCTAGACGAAATATTTTCTTTGGAATCAAAATCAGGGCGCTAGCATATCAGAGTCGCGAGATATACTGCCCGGAAAATTCTGCCCAAGTCCAAAATTGCTACTAGTCGCCGCGGGCTCCCACCTTCACTTCGTGAATGCTGGCGCCAACTCAAGGCCACGCTCGTATTGTAGTCGTAAACAAAATCGAACGAGGTCGTATTTATTTCAATCGTGTTATAAGTTACGAACTTATGTTGAAATGGAACAACCTGGAAACGTTACATCGCCGATTCCAATTCGGTACCCCAAGTGTCGGTGTGATTTTAAATACGTATTTACGTCAAAAATGTCACGAAACATTAGCAATTTAGCGAACAGTGAAACGTCGTGCGGTCGATACGAGCGCATAAATCAACGGAGTACAGGAAATGTGAAGTCGAATGCTGAAGTTGTCGAGAGTATGACGTCCTTATCACACAAAATGCAAGCATACAGAAGCGAAAATGACCAGATGCGGGCGTACTCACTCGCTGATTGGCCGCGCGAGTTTCTGGAAGTTACCGACGCTGATTGTGGCGAACGGCGTTCCGACATGTTGCTGGTCCAGTGAGACATTACGCGGGCGTGTGCGGCTGAAGTTCGCTGTACAAACGGCTGTTTTAAGTCTGTACTCTAACATGTTCTGTGGCCTTACCTCGCATTCGGCCAGCAGGTGCAGGTGACGGGTATGGTCACCTTCTTGTTGTGTGACGTCATCTTCTGCTTAGGTGAGGTCTGTGTCTTCTTGTCAACCATCTGTCGTCTTACATATTCCTCATACTGGCTCGACGACCATTCTGAAGATGACGTCCTCGTGGAGTAGCTTCCTTCCTGGTAGCCACTAGAGCTACTCGAGCACTCCTCCTCCTCCTCCTCCTCCTCCTCCTCCAGGCTCTCCGAGGATGACGCTGAACGCTTGTAGCGGCACCACATTTCAGCCAGCACTTCGTCAATCTGGAAACAAATAAGGGAAGTGGTGCAGTGCTACGATACATAGTCCCGCCATCCTGATCTCGGATTTCCATGGTTTCCCGAAATCACTCCAGGTGAATGCTGGGATAGTTCCTTACTACAGGACATTGCCAATTCCTTCCCCGTTCCTGCTTCTCTGAGCCACTTGCTCCGTCTTTAATTACCTCGCTGTCGACAAGATTTTAAACCCTACTACCTGCCAACAAACGCGATACAGTTAAAATGGTGACGACTTTATTTTCGCGGTATTCATTAGGTATATCTTGTTCTTGTATTTGTTCTTCTGTTTGCAGTACTTTCAGAAGTATATACCTTAGTCAAATAAAGCTATCATAATAATTACTACGGTTGCATGCAGAAAAATATTTGTACTAACACTTAAAAATATTTTTAATTTTTGATTTTATGTATATTTACTTTAGTTATAAAAATGATATCTTTAGTGGCTGCAATAGATGTACATAAAATCAGTTATATCTATTTGTAAACATTATTTACTAACTAATCTTTGTTAAATACAAGCAAAGTAATAATTATTTGGTTTTGCTTGAAGTTTTTTTTATTTGCAAAATTTACTTTCTTTCAGAAATACTTTGAATGAGAGTACGCTTAACTAATAATTCAGAATTAACTTTTAAGGATAAATTTTTAAAAATCAAAATAAATAAGTAGGTTTTATTAAAATATTTTATAGTCTAACAAAATTAATGCATTTCTCTTTTTTATGCAACACAAATCGTACTTTTCTGGCAATGTTGGTAGCGTACGCAAAAGTTGTTAATGAGTTTGTTGTACAGTTGGGTGCAGTGCTCCATTGGAACCTCACTACTTCTGCATTAAGGAAACTGCAATGACGATCATAAAAAATATTTTTTTCTTCTTCTTGAGTACATATTACAATAAAAGCAGAAAACTACGGGTTAAGCTAATTGATATATACATTTTTTGTTTTTGGCGGAAAGTTGTACTCCCAGAATATTTATCTCCTACTTAGATAAGTGCAAAGGCGTTTGAAACTTTCCGTGTTAACAAGTGGGCTTGTAAGATCTTGTAAAGAACCTTGCACGCCTGGTTGTTGAGAAATTGCCACATCACAAGATTTATTTTTGAAATTAATAACATCAGTATTTAAGCACAAATGTTTTCGATTGCCGTTCAATATTGTTATTGAACTCCATTTTAAGTAAATATGTGTAAAGAATGAATTTTAATCTATAAACCGTTCAGGTAAACTGAGCAATCTTGAAAGCCCTGCTTACGACACGCTTGTAAGTACATCGCTTATTCTTCCAACACATGTAAAATTAACACTACCATGAGCCTCATCTTACATCTATTTAAACAACCGGACAGCGAAAGTAACCATTTCAGTTTTCACAATTGTTTAAATTACATTTAAAATGCAAAGTTATAACATGGAATTACTCTCCCATCCGTCGTTACCAACTTATCTGGGCTCATGCCAGTCAATAATATTTTGAAAGGTTGATTACAAAACTGCTCAAATAATCGTGAACATAAAATACATTGTTTTATTGAGGCACCTCCTAGTGAAATTCGGGAGGGGGGCAAATGCCCCCTTGCCTTTTCTGTCCCCCCTTTCCGACACCCCATGCATCCAGGACTACTAACTGTTAACGGCACAGCCAAGTTGGAGCATTTAAGCGCGTTGAAGGCTCAGGAGCAAGCGAGCGATAAGAGAGACAATGACACGCGCGTCTGGTTACCCATAACCCCTACGCGCAAGGCGCTGAACTGACGTGCAGTGTTTCCGTCGTGCTGCGTGTACCAATGGGACTTCAAGCGGTGACACTATTATTTTATTGTTGGGAAGTTTGGAGCAAAGTTCAGAACAGGTCTCTATTATAATTTTTTCGCATGTTTCCGACCAATTTATGGGATACAGCTGTGTAAAAAATCAGTTTTAAGCTATGTTGGAGGGCTCTGATATGGCATTTATAATGCTCAAGATGTACTGAGAGTATTATTCGTACCTGGTCTGAAATGTGGTTTATTTTTCATACATCGGCTTAATGGGAACAAGTTTAGGCTGGACTCACAATAGTCCATCAAATCCGCTGGTCGTCCATCCGGCGGTCACGTGCTCTTCAACCAATCGCAAGGCAACCTTTTTTTTCTATCCGTCCAACGTTAAATATTTACCAAACATTTACTTTCGGCGGACGGATGAGCCACCACCTTCTGACGACGTTCATTACCTAGACGTGAATACGTACTTTGAAATAAAATGCAAGACGGTGAATCTGTGTTTATTTATCTTTGGTAATAAATTCATAAATTTAAAATGTAAAAATTAAATTTAAAAATAAAAAAAATTTTTTTTTATGTATTTTCAACTATAATATGCCTTCAATTAAAGAAAGGTCACGATGTTAATGTGTTACACTGAAATTTTGCCGTACAGAAGGATTGACGGACGACGGATTGTTGTGAATCGCTTTCATGACGGACGGAAACGACAGTCGGACGACTGACGGATGCGACGGACTATTGTGAGTCCAATCTTAGAGGTTTCGTAAAAAAAAAAAAAATGCGTATTTCAAACACTGCAACGCAATTCAAGCGCGCCCTTAAGAACTCTCACCTCTGCCATGGCGGCGGTCACTTCCCCACTGGATACACTCTCATACGTCACAGACGGGATGGACACGGAGTCCTCGAAGTCGCTGTCCGGGGTGATGTACTTCCAGGTGTCGACTCATATATGTCGGCGTATCCGAGGGAGCAGCGCCCCTCGACCTGCCAATGAGGGACGCCACACCCGCTGGACGCCGAGAAGTCGTCGGCGAACCCACTTCCTCGTAGCTAGACGCAAATTCCTCCAGTTCCTCCAGCAAGCTGGACAACTCCAGCCTCGCTCGTCGTCGTCATCTCCTCTCTTCCAGCACCATCTCCAGGCAAACTGGGCTCTCGATGATCACTACGTACTCGTAGCTATATAATTCTCACAACTCGGCAATCACAGCAACTACCAAGCAAATCAATCACTCGATTCTCACAACAAACTCGCAGCTCTAAAGTCTTCAGAACTTTTAATATTCGGCTCGTTTCTATGTATAACCAACAATGCAATAACAACTTATTCCAACAATCGCTCGTAGACATTGAAAATAAAAGAAGTGTCACGAACAAAATGCCTCCGCCTCTTTGAAACAATAAGAAAACACTTCCCCATGGTCAAAATAAAATTGATAAATTTACAACAGCGAATTAATAAACAGTTGTGGCCATTTCATTTAGGTAAAGAACTGAGAATTAAAAACTGCTGACAAATGAATTTGCAAAATTAGCTTACTTCTTGTAACACACACTTTTCGAGCTATAAGAATGAATGAATAATAATTAACGCGCAATTTTTATGTTTAACATGCTCAATATTATTTTTCACATTATTAATTTTGTTTTTGTGGCAAAACTTTTATATTTGTTTTGAAACATTATGCAACAGTATTTTTATTTTGTCGCATATTTATATGTCTTTCGATTTCTACATTGTGTACGTGTACTTACAGGTCCATATGACTTCGCATTTTTTATAGTTGGGGGCGTTTTTAAGTGGCAGTACAGATAAATTCGAATTGTAACCCTCGTGATCGGTCAGCTTTTAAAGAACATTCTTAAGTTAAGTTAATTTTTCGAGGAGGAAGACGGGCATCTTGTTGCGCGACGTCAGCCAGCCCGGGTGGGCTGTGCACTAGGTGTTACATTTAATTTTATATTAGGGAAGTCCGAGTTCGCACCCCTGAAACTGTAGGCCGTGTACTAGAGACGAAGACGCGAGATGTTTTTAAGCAATATGTAGGCCTGTATTAGCACCCTCCGTGTAGCTTTCAGAGAGACTTGCTAGAACTCGTGCGACGTCCGTTAAGATGCCATTTAACTGTATGTTAGCACTGTAAGCTGTGTGCTTGCATATAGGGAATACGTCACCCAGGGCTGCTGCGCATTCGGCGTAATTGATCATCGGGAACTTTTAGATATTCAAATTCTACGTTTGACCACTAATTTCAGCTAAGAAATTCCAAATAAAGTTTTCACCTTACACCATTAGTACGACCTTCTAGAAAATTTCCTCGCACTGACGTGTTGGTTTTCTTGGTTATACGATTTTTTCTGACATTTACAACCGCAAACCTGAACTGAATTCTTGCTCTGCCGCTAGCCAATTGCAAACTTTTTGTTTCGATTGATTATTTTTTAAGGAATATGTAATATTTTTGGCGTGATTTTTTATCATTTAAAGTATTCTAGTTCGTAACCATCACGAGGGCACTAGTGTATCAAAGACCACTACCCCAAGTAGAATATCTCAATTATGTTGTCCATATTTTTGGAGCCACATATAATCTGCTAATATTTAATGCCGACTGGATGAAGTATTTTGTTTTTCTGGGAAAAGTAAAGTTACTCTGAGCTCAATTAAACGGCCAGATATTTTTTGTAAACACAGTCGCCCATTGTTGTCAATTCCTGTTTGTCCATAGGTTTGTTCTGTCCACAAGTATTTTTACTACCAGACGGATGTGTTGCTGGGCGTACAAATAGTACACGTTACGTCATATTGGTAAGATCAAGTGTGTGGGTCTTCCTATTTACAGTCTGAACGGGGCCGTGCAAAAGTAGCCTTCAAGCGTCACTACAAAATATTAGATTCTAGTTTTTACACTTTGATTTTCAGTAAGCACACCAATCTAATACTCAGTTTAAACGATCGTGACTGCGCAGTTAGGGTTGGCACTCTACCCAGAAAAGCCGTTACACGTACTACAGCTATCGCAACGTCATCCGCATATACACAGTATATACTCTCAGTCTTATCATTATTTTGCATTACGTAGTCGTCCCACATCGACCCTTGCATTGTTGTATGCTGTTGTGTGCAGTGTGTCCCAATGTGTCGTCACGTCGTTACGTTACGTCATGTTGCATTCTAGTCATGGTATTTAATAATCACGACAGCAATTAGACATAAGTAGGAACGCGTGAACTGTTGAAAAAATATTGAAGTCCTTGCTTGGTCGAAGGAGACTAACGATTTTGGGAATGTACTTCCGCAGTGGCAGAACTGCATGCAAAAGATGGACGAGAATGTGTAAGAGAAGGATCTAAGTCTTGGGACAGTATCCCCTGAAATGACCAGCTGATAATAACAGCGGCAAAAATATTACAAAACAATTTTTTTTCCCCGCCAGAAATGTTGGCGGTAATGCTGTCATGTGGCATGGTGTTATGAAGGTTTAATGCGCACAGAAATAAAAATATTTAAAGAGGTTTCTAATTAAATTATTTTCGTAATTCGAAAGGAAATGTACATCCACTGAAATAATGACGTATGCAATATTTGTATCGCACAACTGCTGTAACTGCACAGTTAAAAATTAAACGAAATCTTTTCATTCCATATTTTTAAGAGCTAGAAATATGAAAGTAAAATGTTATAGTTGTGATAAAATGTATGGACTTTAATGTAACCAAACTTAATAAATAATGTATGTCTCGTGAGAGTTTCTTGCCCGTCTAGCGTTGCAGACATATGAGTAAAAATAAGAAACGGTGGATATGTGACCACCAATAATGAATTACCAAAGCTCAACTTCTTCTATACACCCTGGCAGATACTTACGAAAAGGTTCAACTATCTGCAAGTCAACATACTAAAACCAAAAAATACAACAACCAGTTACTGAATAACTACTGTAAATGAAACTGGCAGCTCTGATTCCCTCAAATATTTAATAAAATATACAAGGCAATGTTTGAGACTAGTAGGATGAGCGGGCAGATTATATATTCAAACAGAACTGTGCATTCAAAAAAATATACTTTCAATTAATAACATACTTGTATAGGTTTAACTTACCAATCAACAACTTATATAGAGATTGATGCCGACACTAGCTAGCCAATATTTACGCCTGAGCATGGAAAATATGGCAATAAGTATTTATCTACCATACAGAGTACTCGTGGTGAAGTTTGTGCAAACTTAATAAAAAAAAATATTATTTAGTAGTGGTGCAAAATAACGTGTTTAAATAAAGAGAGCTGCACGCTGTTGAGATTGTTCAGACTTACCTGCAAATGAAAATGCTGATCGTCGTTGACATAGCATCTAGTCGAACCAGCACACGTAAAATCAAATGTGCAGACGTCTCCGCCGCTGTAGTTGTTCCTCTTCTGTGTCTAAAATTCTTCCTTAAATAATAAGCTTACGGGTTTATGTGTACATGCTACAGTCTTAGCACACTCACTTGACATGAACGCTGAAGGCGAACTATATATAACATTTAAAACACGGCTGTCGTACAAACACAGGCCTCTTCCAGACTTGAAACGTTAACACGTCTTCGTACCAACGTACATGCCTGGTTTTGTTGCAATTCGGACTCGTTTAGCAATAAAATACATCAAATTCCTAGCTGGGTGATGACCTCTGATAACCACAGCCCTAGCGAAAAATCCAATATGACTTAAACTTCTTTAAACAGTTTAAAATATTCGCCGAGAAAATAAAATTTTTCAACAATCTCGTTTTAAGTTAACAGTTTCTCTCATAAGCTAGCTAGTATCGCCTCACATAGTTACAAAATACAATTTTGCACATAACAAAATGTTGACAACTTTCTCTCTGAAGGAAAGATTAATTTCTTTACAAGTTCTTATTAAAAAATAGACTTCCTATTATGTGTAAATAAATGACACTGACAATTCTGATGGTTGATGAACTTCTAACCAACATGAAAATATTATCAAAATAAATAAACGACTCTTACTTCATCCACATATGGTTTTTAGGTTTGGTAAACTAATCTACAATCTCAAATGACATACGACTGGTATCTCAGATAAAGACCATCAAATTACGAAAATAGTAATTAAAATAAGTATAAGTTTTGTGTTAGAGACAGTGCCGCTAAATTTTACTACAGATATAAGTTTCTGATCGAAGAAAAATTTGAAATTTAACTGTAACAAAAAAAAATCTTCTGTTAAAGTAGTGTTCATTCTGTTAACTTGAATGTTCATACTGTTGAACGGCAGTGAGTATATGCAACGATAAGAAAAATGGCAAACCTGAAACAATAACATGTTTCTCAACATTTACGTAAATCCATACTTGTTAAAGCAGAAATTCATATGGCTCGGGTAATATATTAATGCAATATGCTAAAGCAATTAATTGAACTGTTTCAAAAGAAAAAAACATATATTTTAAAAAGCATGAGTCTTAACAATGGTGCGTATTCGGCGGGGCACGTGGCTGTACCAGTCGCATGACAGGTGTTCCCCTTCGGGAGAAGTCGGCAGTCTCCGCCGCCACTACTGAATATCACGGACAGCAGAGACGGGAATAGAACACCGCCCCGCAGTAAGTTGAGTTTTCAGGCTGTTATTCTGGTAGCCTGCGCGTGTCGGTCGTAGTACGGTGGTCGGTGATTCTTCGTATCTTGAATTGTAAGTGCCTGCCAAACATCATCTAACATCTTGTGCACAGATTAGATCAAACATTTTAATATTTTTTTTTTCTAACCTACTTTAAAACTATGTGTTATTGGGGCCCGCGGTAGGTACGGGGGATTAGTGCGTCTCAAGGTAGAACCTCATACGCTTAAAGGATAGGGAATTTCATGCAAAGGAGGCGTGCATCTTGGCGAGGAGGGATATTTGGCAGCCATGGCCGAGTTTAGGCCATGGACTACATCCCTAAGGGGGCGTATAGCAAGCTATAGTTAAAGAAGGGAGAGGGGAAAAAACCCGCATAGACACGGTAAAAACCCTCTCGACAGAAAAGAAGTTTCAAACTTATCATGCATTAAAAAATGCATAAGGAGACAGCAGGTTTGGTAACATGCTTAAAAATGGGAATTTTGGCTCTAGAAGAGAAAATGGCTGTGGGTGCAAGCACCCTTGGGGTATAACTGCTGTCAATATGACTGCGCATATGTCTGCACAGTAATATTAACAGCAGCCACAATTGCAGGGCCATCCTGCTTCTCGTCGTGGAAGTCGGCAGTCTGGGCGGCTCAGTCATGGCACCTACTCCGTCTTCGCTCCTCCACGCTGACGCCAGGATCTCCACGCCGTGGGTGAAGGCGGGGAGCCAATAGCCAGGGGGCCACCCTCTCCCTCATCCTTCAAAATAGTCCGTCGGTCGGAGGTGAGCTCTGGCTCGGCGGGACATCCAGGACCTACCAGCTGGAGGCGAGTGCAGCTGGCCCAGGAGTGGAGGCTGACATCAGGTAGCTTCAGAGGTCCGACGCATTCCATGGCCATTCCTCACGCACCAGCAGTCAGCAGCTCGCAGAATCCAGCAGTGAGGTTCGCTACACTTCGCATTGTTTCAGCACATCGAGATCCCCCTCCCCGCCTTGATCGTTGAGCTGCCTCCCACCGATGCGCTTCGCCAACTCGTACCGAGCCGCCCAGGTCCCCGACGTCCACGACGACGGCGCTGTCGCACCGGCCAGTTGGTCCGCGGGCTGGTATTAGAATATTCCCAGCCACTCCAGAGCCTGGAGATCCCCTATCCGCCACCTGGGGACGCGACGAGTTGCAGAATAGTCGCTGCGCCCTAGCTGCTGTAGTCGCCTCGTGCTGACAGATGTCCGCATCCTTCGCTGGTCCCAAGGGGCGGGTAGATCCCGGAGCGGCGCAGCCGCCAGCACGATGTTCACTCCACGACAGCCAGGACTCGTCTAAACATTTAAACAATATTTTCCAGCGGGTTGTACTCCAATAGAAAAGTTTTTATACGTAGGTGGACGCAGCGTTGAAGTCCGTTGACTGCCATTGACATTAAATTTGTGTGTTCGTGTGATTTTGCGTGTGCGGAGTAGTAAAACTCGTATTTCTTCGCTCACCCACTAACAGTTCGGGGTAGCATGTGAGCCCAAAGTCACAAAAGACTTACGCAATTGCACACGTTCTTTATTAGTTCACTACAACAATTGCAATCCCTATTTTCAAAACGGCTTAAAATAGTCTAACGTCGGCTTGAAATGGGCCTATTTCTCAACATGAATATCAACACATGATCAGTAAACAATAGCATAACAAGAGAGAAAATATTAATAGATATGTAAACAATATTGGAAAAAATTATCATCTATACACTTTAATACATAAATAAAAATACCACGAAGCATAGTAACGTGCGCTTTTTTTTAAGCTATAATAGTGATTAATTATTAACAAGCGATTTTTATGTTTAACAGTGTCAACATTACTTTTTCAAATAATTTATTTTATTTTGTGGCAAGATTTATTTATTAGTTTTGAAACATAGTCTATAATATTTTCTTTTAAAAGTATTTTTTTATTTTAGGCTGCATATTTATATGTCTTTCTGTTTTTACACTTAGTACGTGTACTTACAAGGCCATATGACTATGCGTTTTTAACGTTTGGGCAGTTTTAAGGGGCAGTTCAAATGAATTTAAATTGCAACCCTCGTGATCGGGGCAGTGTTTAAAGAACATTCTTAAGTTAAGTTTTCAATGAAGAAGACGGACATCTTGTTACACGACATCAGGCAGTCAGCCCGGGTGGGCTGTGCTCTAGGTGCTAAATGAAGATTTTTAATAGGGAAGTCCGAGTTCACACCTTTAAAACTTGAAACTGCAGGCCGTCTACTGGAGACGAAGACGTAAGGTTTTTGAAGCAATATATAGCCTATATGAGCCCTCCTCCGGGTATCTTTCATGACATACGTCCCCATCATTAAAAACCTAGAAGGTCAGCACAAGCTAATTAAAAAAAAATACATTTTAGTCACAATAGAAAGCCTTTTTTTCTTTGTTTCGTAGTTATTAGCACCTAAAAAATAATATCCATGCAATTACACCGCAGGCATTAAAAAGTCACTAGCAACCCTTGCCCGTAAAAGTAATTCCGTCGATTTTTTTTTTATCCAGAGGGGAGATAAAGAATTATATGCAAATGCTTTGGGGTTGCTTTTCAGTGCAAATACACACTGAGAAAGTGCACGAATGCGAAAGTTTATTTTTCTTTGCCCATACTTCCATGCTAGCATCCCATGTGTTTGTTCAGGCACAAGGAAGGAGCATGGTCATTTTTTTTTTTTTCATACAGGTGAATAGTTTAGAGTTTGCAGTGTTTTAAGAAGTGAAAAAATTTATTTTTTAAGGACACTAAAGCACAAACAAGTGTAAAAAGACATTGTGACTGGTATATTTTTGAAAAATTATTATTTCAACTGTGAGTCTTTCTCCCTCTCTCTTTCTCCGGGCACAACAGCAGTAGGGAGCCGGCAGGCATTCAGTAGGGCATAGAGGACCAGCTCATCGGTNCCCAAGGGGCGGGTAGATCCCAGAGCGGCGCAGCCGCCAGCACGATGTTCACTCCACGACAGCCAGGACTCGTCTAAACATTTAAACAATATTTTCCAGGGGTTGTACTCCAATAGAAAAGTTTTTATACGTACGTGGACGCAGCGTTGATGTCCGTTGACTGCCATTGACATTAAATTTGTGTGTTCGTGTGATTTTGCGTGTGCGGAGTAGTAAAACTCTTATTTCTTCGCTCACCCACTAACAGTTCGGGGTAGCATGTGAGCCCAAAGTCACAAAAGACTTACGCAATTGCACACGTTCTTTATTAGTTCACTACAACAATTGCAATCCCTATTTTCAAAACGGCTTAAAATAGTCTAACGTCGGCTTGAAATGGGCCTATTTCTCAACATGAATATCAACACATGATCAGTAAACAATAGCATAACAAGAGAGAAAATATTAATAGATATATAAACAATATTGGAAAAAATTATCATCTACACACTTTAATACATAAATAAAAATACCACGAAGCATAGTAACGTGCGCTTTTTTTAAGCTATAATAGTGATTAATTATTAACAAGCGATTTTTATGTTTAACAGTGTCAACATTACTTTTTCAAATAATTTATTTTATTTTGTGGCAAGATTTATTTATTAATTTTGAAACATAGTCTATAATATTTTCTTTTAAAAGTATTTTTTTAAATTTTAGGCTGCATATTTATATGTCTTTCTGTTTTTACATTTAGTACGTGTACTTACAAGACCATATGACTATGCATTTTTAACGTTTGGGCAGTTTTAAGGGGCAGTTCAAATGAATTTAAATTGCAACCCTCGTGATCGGGGCAGTGTTTAAAGAACATTCTTAAGTTAAGTTTTCATTGAAGAAGACGGACATCTTGTTACACGACATCAGGCAGTCAGCCCGGGTGGGCTGTGCTCTAGGTGCTAAATGAAGATTTTTAATAGGGAAGTCCGAGTTCACACCTTTAAAACTTGAAACTGCAGGCCGTCTACTGGAGACGAAGACGTAAGGTTTTTGAAGCAATAGTAGGCCTATATGAGCCCTCCTCCGGGTATCTTTCATGACATACGTCCCCATCATTAAAAACCTAGAAGGTCAGCACAAGCTAATTAAAAAATTAATACATTTTAGTCACAATAGAAAGCCTTTTTTTCTTTGTTTCGTAGTTATTAGCACCTAAAAAATAATATCCATGCAATTACACCGTAGGCATTAAAAAGTCACTAGCAACCCTTGCCCGTAAAGTAATTCCGTCGATTTTTTTTTTGATCCAGAAGGGAGATAAAGAATTATATGCAAATGCTTTGGGGTTGCTTTTCAGTGCAAATACACACTGAGAAAGTGCACGAATGCGAAAGTTTATTTTTCTTTCCCCATACTTCCATGCTAGCATCCCATGTGTTTGTTCAGGCACAAGCAAGGAGCATGGTAATTTTTTTTTTTCATACAGGTGAATAGTTTAGAGTTTGCAGTGTTTTAAGAAGTGAAAAAATTTATTTTTTAAGGACACTAAAGCACAAACAAGTGTAAAAAGACATTGTGACTGGTATATTTTTGAAAAATTATTATTTAAACTGTGAGTCTTTCTCCTTCTCTCTTTCTCCGGGCACAACAGCAGTAGGGAGCCGGCAGGCATTCAGTAGGGCATAGAGGACCAGCTCATCGGTTATGTAACGTCTGTCCAGCATAACACGACCATGCGAACATGCTTGCATGCGCACTCACCCGTTTCATTTATAATATTTGCCCGATTGCTGCAGTTTCCATTATTTCTAGCTTCAGTGCGTCGATGGAAAAAAATTCATGATGATGTCACATTGCTCGCTTGTTTCATCCCAGGCTGTACGGATATGTACGGCGATCAGGGTCGTCGATCTTCACAGTTCGTGTGATGCGAGGTCGTCTTCCCTTTCCTGGCCTTCCTGGTTATTATTATGGTTAGTTATTTTAAGCTGCACTGCTCGCTCATGATTGGCTGTTGGGCACATGAAAATCGGGTTCAGCAAGTATATAAGGAAGGCAGAATCACGTATCGTCTCAGTTCTTCGTCTGATGGGACAGGTTACATATCGTTTTCACTCTCTTCTTAGCTCTCAATTCGGTAAACTATTTTAAGCTGCAGTGCTGACTCGCGATTGGCTGTTGGTCATGTGACAATCGGGTTGAGCGGGTATATAAGGTGGGCAGATTAGCGTATGTCGTCTGAACTGTCCTCGTGGACTTAATTTTAGTTTAGCTTAGGTTATTTAGATTAAGATTAACCTCTTCTTTCAGGTTATTACCATCTCGCGAGAATTATGAAAAAGTCGGTCTGTGCCAGCTTCTGGTACTCACTGACAGATAATTCTATTTTATGTTTAAGTTTCAGGATCCACTGGGGATTCGGATTCGGGGGGTGGGGGGACCTGCCCAATTGCGCTCTCCCCTCACCAGAGTGATGCGCAAGTATCACTCTGGTTAAACCCAGCACCAAATTAAAGAAAGTTCACACGCCCCCTCTCTACTAGTACTTTTTCCTATCATAATAAAGAGCATGATTCCTATCCTCTGTCTCCTGTAGCATTTTCTGTTAAATACAATAATGCATGAAACAATTTTTTAATTCTTTCCTGTCGAAAGGGTTTTTACGGTGACTATGCCGGTTTTTCCCTTTCTCTTCTAATTATATTTTAGCTATAAGCACACTTAGGGAGGTTGTCATGGCCAAAAGCAGGCCATGGCAGCCCAATCCCTCTTTGCCGTGATGCATGTCTCCTTGCATAAAATCCTTTCCTTGTAGGCGTATGGGGCTTAGCCCTGAGACACACTTAACTCCCGTTCCTACCGCGGGCTCATATAACACTTAGTTTTAGAGTAGTTAGTTAAAAAAAAAAAAGTATGTCGTCTGTTTCCTAATCTTCTCAGCGATCATTTCGATAAGTTAAATAGCTTTCGGCACATCCATCACAGTATGCATGTTATCATTGATCGTGCTCATAATTACGTGTACTTATTTTCCCACCAAAGTAAAAATATGCTAAAATTTCAAATACCTGCCCGAGCCAGCAAACCATTATATGTATATTCCATGACATATGACATGCAGCGTTCGTGGCTTTAAATCAAACTTACTGCAACATATATTTAATTGTTTTTATATTGAACTATTGATTTTGCTTCCTATACCATGTGTGTGAAGTTAATTTATTGCGTAGCTCCCAAAACATTTCTACATATTAATTTCGTATTTTTTTATTTTTCCCGTACAGATTAAGGTGAAGCGTACATCGTTGGCGATGCCATTCGCTCCGTGATCGACTGGATCTGCAAATTCGATACATCTACACCCATGTCGCTTCTGCAATAATACCTTCGTGTTCAACTACGATGCTCAAAGGCACGAGAAGTATGACTGCGCGAAGAATCCAGATAGAATAACGTAAGTGTGGAAATTGCAACATCGCATTTGCTGGACGCGATAATCTGCAGAGACACGTGAAAACCTGTACGTTTGCAGGTCCATCGCCTACTAAAATACGTCGTGTACAGTCTCCATCATCATTTAAACTTATATCTCGAAAAGATACTTCATCATCATATGAGCGTCAGCCACACCCAAGGAATATGGCAGGGTCTGGGAAGGCTAATACTAATGGTTTCGCGGAGGCTGAAACTGCTTTCCGACGCAATTTAAAGACGCATGTCGCACCAAACAAGAGTGGTTCGTCAAACTATATTTGTACATTTCTTGGCTTGCATGAAGAAAAACATCGTCAGACAACTCACCGAGGAAGTACGAGAGCAGGGCCCAAATAAATTTAATATGTGGCTCGAGTGTGATTATGCGAAACCGAAACTTCAAACGTAGGTACGAACGCAAGAGCATTCAAGACTGCGAACGTACCTGTGTACGAGATTGGTCAAATCAAAAAGGTTGTAAAATCCTGCATAGGGAAAATATGCGAAGACGAAGAAACATACAAAGAGCGTGGATCGAGGTGGATGTTGTCAAAAGTTGACCACCTACAGCTCCAAAGCAACAAGCTGGAACTCTACGTGCGTTGTATTACATCGAACTACAAGAATCAATCAAGAGGAACGAAGCTATCATTAACCCGAAAAATATCAGCGACCACATGTGTTTCTCACTAGGTGGACCGGACCATCATCCCTTCTCAGGTGAGTATCAACCCTTCGTAGCTGTCCACCAGCATGGTTAACTCACCGCTTCTTTCCGCCAATGGTACTCGTGGTTCCCATTCACTTTCCCTCAGGGCATACTAGAGCCACACGTGCCACCACCGACATCTCAGGCTGGGGTACTGACCGCCAGTAATGGCTTTCCAGACTCTGGGTCCCCATGACTATACCATGTACACCAAGTTTCCACCTAAAATGGCCCAACCCCTCCAGGATGCCAGAGAGTCACTCCACAGGAGCTCCGCCGCTCCAAGATCTACCCACTACTGTAGGCCCCGGTTTGGGACTGTGCAATCGGCTCGTGGGTCATCAACGCAGGCGAAGGACACACGATGTCTCTGGTAAACTGCACATGACCTCGCCATGGTTGATCGCCAGTGCACTATCGAGGCTACCACATTAGCCCACAGTTGTCCTCACTCCGTCAACTACAGTACAATAGCACTATGTTTCCAAACCAGACCTATCGAGGAGGTGGAGATGGACTTCATCAATGCTAGGCTATATATTCGCGTCGGTGCCCCATTTCAGAGACCTAGGCTTGACCCGTGCAGGATTCGTAGGAGCAATCCCTCCTGTAGCCAACAGTCGAGAACACAATAA
>NQII01001234.1:520898-544070 GCA_002778355.1 Clitarchus hookeri
AATGCTTACGTATCTGTCACCTGTCAGAGTCATTTCTAGACGTATAAGGGGTCCCATTTCACGCCAACTGCACACACCCCATACCATGACAGAGCCTCCACCAGCTTGAACAGTCCCCTGTTGATATGTAGGTTCCATGGATTCATGAGGATGTCTCCATACCCGTACACGTCCATCCACCCGATACAATTGGACACGAGACTCGTCAGACCAGGCAACGTGTTTCCAGTCATCAACAGTCCAATGACGGTGTTGGCGGGTCCAGGCGAGGCGTAAAGCTTTGTGTCGTGCAGTCAACAATGGTACACGAGTGGGCCTTCGGCTCCGAAAGCCCATGGTCCGTTGAATAGTTGGCACGGTGGCACTTGTTGATGCCCAAGCATTGAAATCTGCGCCAATTTAAGAAAGGGTTGCAGGTCTGTCATGTTTAATGATTCTCGTCAGTCGTCGTTTGTCCCGTTCGTTCACGATCTTTGTCCGGCCGCAGCGATGTCGAAGATTTGATAGTTTACCGGATTCCCGATATTCACGGTACACTCGTGAAATGGTAGTAAGCGAAAATTCAAATTTTATCTCTACCTCAGAGATGCTATGTCCCATCTCTCGTGCGCCGACAATAACACTACTTTCAAACTCACTTAAATCTTGATAACCTGTCACTGTAGCAGCAGTAACCGCTCTAGCAACTTTGCCAGACGCTTGTTGTCTTATATAGGCGCTGAGGACCGCATCGCGTTACTCTGATTGGTTCTATACCTCTGTTATTTGCATACGCATGCCTATACCAGTTTTTGTTTTGGCTCTCCAGTGTAATAATCAACACTATAATTATAATAATAATATACTAATACTGAGCAAACTACCAACCAATAAGCAGTTCAATAATTGAGGAGCGTTTCATTATCCCGATTGAAAGTTTTGTGAAGAAACATTAGCAATCAATATACAGATATAAAAATTTGTGCATCTCAAATTGAAACGCTCAACTCAGAATATAATTATAATTACAGTTGACATTTGGCAGCTTAAGGTAGTCCTTTTCACACAAGGGAAACTATTATTCAATGTCAAATTTAAAAAATATGACTTGGTTCTATTCCATTAATCAGTTAATAACTTTTCTTGCCTTGGCTCCTCAGATTTATAAAATATTTAGGTAGATGCAATAGATCTCTACTTCTGAAGGAAGTGTGGGAAAATTTTATAAGGAAAGCTTTAGAGAAAGGGCTTTAGTCTAACCAAAGTTTTGTTTTGAAAACCTTATGTTAATAGAAGGTCAGATGGAATTTCCGACAAGTATATTGTAGTTATTTTGTTTTCTCAAATAAATTTACTTTCCAACGGGAATACAGGCCTATAACTAGGTATTGTACAACGACTAGTCAGTTCTGCTGGCGAATTTAGGTATATTTTTAAAGGTTAAACACTCATTGTTTACGCTTCTGTTTGAGAAATGTTGTTGTCCATCACTTTCCTGGTTTTTTTCCCAGGAAATTATATAAAAATAATTGTTTCCCTCCACAGTATAAAAACTGAAGACTGTAGGCATATCGATTCTACACAACTGCTAACACCCATTGGCCTGTATTGCATTTTAAAGTACAATATTCTTCCTTGAGACATAATAAACATGTAATTTCTACACATTCGTGTTTGCTTGCCAAGGAAAAACGTTTTAAGTGTATGCACACTGAAAGTAACATAGGTATAATTTTTTTTTGTTCTGCTATCCATGTAGGACTTTCAAATATAATTAATTAAAATATAGGGTAATATTCTAATATAAGAGATTATATCTAGAACTGAAAGTTAATACTTACAAGTGGTATGTTTCGACACTGCTATGCACACTGATTTCATAATAACAAGGCCACATAACTGCTACAATCTAAGATTCGCAACAGTGGGGAGGGCTACGAAGACCAAAGAAATGGAGGGGTAAAAATAGTATAAAAATAGAGCAAAAAAAACTAATATTACAAGACACAGTAATGGTTTATCAGTACAATAAATAATTCCCAAAAAGTGAATTAATGCAGAAATATATGCACTGCAGCGTGAGCTATAGCAAGCGCAGAGGGCCCGTGCCAATTTCCCAGCTTCATATTATTTACCTGTTTAATAGAAATGTCCCAACAATGTACGGAGCAGGTATCGGGGGGCACCTTCGCACTCGCTGTCGCTTGTGCTTCAGGAAGCATATTGGCACAGGTTTTGTGTGAAATCACGTTTTGGGAGCTTCATTTGTGATAACACAAAATTTTAGTTTGCCCAACACAAACTGGCATGCACTTCTTTTACTGGCTTATTTCGGCGACAGATACAGCTCGCATGCCGCTGCATTTTTCTAGGTGTACAATGTAATTGATATACGTTAGTGTTAATAGATTGATTCTAATTTGTTTTTTCATGTACTGTAAAATGAAGCAAGTGTAGCCCATTTTAAGATTATTTTTCATGTCGGTTTTGTACATGGAATATGCTTCAATTTTAATTTGGGATGGTGGCATGGCATATCCTTCAGCGTCACTTAAATTTATGCATGTTCTAAATTCATATTGTAGTAATACAATGTTATTGAATACTGTAATTTGTAAATGTATACACTTTTCCATGTACAGGTGGAAGACTTAGTAATTAGGCACTATAGTCATGTGTCACTGCGACCCAAACCAACTCTCCCTGGTATCTTACCAGTTCCATTATTATTTTTTGTTTAAGTATAATATTTTTATATTAAACTACCTGATTTACAACTTAGCAATAATGTAAATGTTTATGTTTTAAGGTTTCTGTTTAAATGTTGTCAAGGTTTCAGATTTTTTATTTTTACACCACATACAATTTGGTGACGATAGTTCGAAGCTCGCTTCATGGCGCTTACTATAGTCGTGACTGCCCCGGCGATACAGACCAGAGCACCGATTGCAGGTATCAGTAGGGGCAGCAACCCTCCTATCTTGTCCTTCTCTTTCCTCTTGGTCCTTATAGGACGCTGCGATTGACTTTTGCTTGCACGTAGACCGATGCCTAGTTTAACCATGGCTTTCATGATGTCGGATACACCCCATGTGGCTACTTTTTCTCTGAGCCCAGCGGCTGCCGATTTTCTTATTTCATCTGCTGGGCGCGGTCTTCTGTCCAAGTATCTTGTCTGCCTTGTGCCTAGTTTGCAGATCCTTGTAGTGGGAATATGCGATGTCGTGCTGCTTGCACGCTTCATCCAGGGCGTTTATGCCCGTCTCGTTGCGTGATAGCCTTTCAGCTAGCCTTGTTCCCGGCCCGCAGAACCTATATCCTGGAATATAAAGATCCAAAGGGAGATAATTGATGAGTGAATCGACTATCCCATGGCTGAATTTCACCATATTTACCTTACGGCACATTGAATAGAACTGAGCGAGCAAACTACAAATATTCTTCTTTTATAGAGTTTTGTTTCAGTATAATTGAGGTAATCTAGCAGGACATAAGTCTTCCTGTGCGTATCACCGAAGAAGATGCCGAAACTAAGCACGAATCACGTCATGTTGCCATGTTGCCTAATAGCGTGCGAGGCCTGATTTGTGGGCCGTCCGGATGTAGGAAATCATGCGTCCTACTGAGCCTGCTGATAGAACCGAATGGCCTTCGGTTCGAGAACGTGTAAATTTATTCCAAATCGCTCCAGAAACTGAAATACCAACGATTGGCACGAGTACAGGAGGCCATGGATGGCGTAGGTTATTTCCCTTGCAGCAATAACGAGAAGGTGGTGCCTCAGAATGAAGCTCTTCCAAACTCGATATTTGTCTTCGATGACATTAACTGCGAAAAACAAACTTGTATTCAAGAATACTTTAACATGGGATGGCACGCGAATGTGGACTACGTGTTCGTAAGTCAAACTTATTCCCGTGTACCCAAACAAATGCTTCGCGAAAATTTGAATTTCCTCGTTTTGTTCCACATGGACGACACCAATTGACGCCGTANGTACCCAAACAAATGCTTCGCGAAAATTTGAATTTCCTCGTTTTGTTCCACATGGACGACACCAATTGACGCCGTATTTACGACTATCACGTACATACAAACATGGAATTTGCAGAATTCAAGGATGTGTGTCCTCTGTGCTGGAAAGACAAGTTCAGTATATTAGTAATCATAAAGTACTGCTTGCTACATAAAGACAGTTTACCCTACGAACGCAACCATGAGTCACGGAAGCATTTCCAAATTTGGCGATCGTCACGATGATCATGAACGTGGGCAAAATCGCTTCACCACTGGACGCAGAGAATACTTGTCCCTTATCGGGCAAAAATTGGAAGCTGTGAAAACTAAAGTTGTTGAAGATTTAGTGGCGGTCGATAAACACATAGCGAACATGGAGGCGCTGATTATCGACCTCATAAATGTATAGAACGTGCAGAGACGAGAAGAATTGAAGGACCTGNGTGGGCAAAATCGCTTCACCACTGGACGCAGAGAATACTTGTCCCTTATCGGGCAAAAATTGGAAGCTGTGAAAACTAAAGTTGTTGAAGATTTAGTGGCGGTCGATAAACACATAGCGAACATGGAGGCGCTGATTATCGACCTCATAAATGTATAGAACGTGCAGAGACGAGAAGAATTGAAGGACCTGCAAAATGTATTAATGTCCAAACAGGCTGTGAAAACTGATTTTGCGAGGTATAGAAAGAAGGCATTGGATGCATGTGTCGGACAACTCGAAAATATCGAAAAAGCNTGAAAACTGATTTTGCGAGGTATAGAAAGAAGGCATTGGATGCATGTGTCGGACAACTCGAAAATATCGAAAAAGCAATTTAAGAAAATCCGAAATGATTTCCTACAAATAGCGAGGTGTATATATATATATATATATACGAAACGCCTTTTCGATTCAGTGAACGATGGATAACCGAACAGAATTGGAGAGCGAGCTTCAGCGAGCGATCGATGCGGTACGGACCAATTATTTACTCGCGAAAATTAACAGAATGGCCGTCGAGAATCAAAGGGAGGAGGCTATCAAATATGTTACCCTTCGACTAGACGAAATTAAAAAAACCGAGTGACAGGGACGTTTCCAGCGTTGAAATAAAACGTGAAATCAAGGTGGAAAAATCGACCCCAACGCATAAACGCAAAAGAAGCCCGGAATTGCCCGAATCGGAAGGTGGCGTGACTAGTCACGAAGACGATTTGCCCCTGATTGATTTGCTGCGTGCGCGAGAACGGAAACGAACACGAGCGCACAAGCCCGATGTGGGCACTCTTTTATCTCATTACATCGCTTCCTACACTGACTGTACTGCCGACAAGACATGGTTTGCAGAAAAGTGTTGGGAAATGGTACCTTGGAAATAAGGAAGTTTTTTTCCCAGGGATGTACTGCAGATCGACAAGCTCAAGGTGAAATTAACGCAGAAATTGAGGTAGCTTTTGTTTTGTAGGCGCCCTGGACACTTACCCGAATCGGATTTGCCTTAGTACCGCCTTTTGTTAAAGCAAAGTCGCTCATATTACGCCTAGAATAACCCTGCATCACATCGCTGCTAAGACACGGCGTACGAAAAATTCCCCCCATTATGGTAGAACGGTTATATAGGGTACGTGAAAATGGTGTTTCGGGTTTGACTCAGAGATTGGAGACCGAAGAAAAAATCGACTATCAGTATTGGGATGATACGAACCAATTAGTAGATAGGCTGAGACTTATAATTGCTTCGCAGGCACAAGGAAATCACTCGCGATCGAATAAAATAATTTATATCATTGAATAACTCTGGGAGGTGAACTATATTTCAAAATGAGTAAGTATGCAGTTGCTGACGAGCTGCAAAAATACGCTAGGATAAATTACCAATGCAGAAAATACGTCATGAAAGGGATGGGCGATACTTTCCAATCTGACCTGATCAAAATGAAAGATTTTACTCATGTGAATAAAGGTAACCACCACATTTTGGCCATAAACGATACTTTTATCAAGTATGCCTATGCCGGGCTACTAAAGTCGAAGAATGCGCGCGACATCACTAAAGCCATGGCGGATTTGTTGTGCGAAGGACTTATACCGAAAAATCTCCACACCGACAATGGTAAAGAATATTTTAATTGAACTTTTCGTGCCCTGATGAAAAAGTACGTACTCTGAGCTCAAGGCCAGCATCGTCGAGCGTTTTCAAAGGACGCTCAAAGCTAAACTGTGGAGACATTTCACGGCGGACGGAAACTACAAGTGGTTGCATATACTCCCAAAACTCGTTTGCGAGGACAATTCTACCGTTCTTTCTGCCAATCGCATGAAGCATGAAGACCTGAAAAACGACTTCCCGGTTCGGACCGTGTATGCTATTCCGAAGAGTACGGGCCCACGCAAACCTAAAGCCAAGATCAGTGACTTGGTACGGATTAAAAAAAAAATTAGGAGTTTTCGACAAAGGCTTCCATCAGAATCAGAACTGGTCTGCAAAGTTGTACAAGGAGGTGCGTACACGACACTCGTACTCGGGCGTGTATTACCTCGAGGACCTACATGGCGAACACATCACTGGCTGATTTTACACCGAAGAGATCTGGCCTACGCAGTTTCCATACGTGTATTTGGTGGAGAAGGTGCTCAAACGATGTAATGGTCACGTGTACGCACGGTGGCTGGGATACTCAAAACGTGATGACTCCTGGATCACCGAGAAAGTCATTTTGGCATAAAAACCCTGCTAAAAGTTTCATTTAATGCAAATGTATAATTTTTAATATAATATAGCGTTAAATGTGTGTTGAGAAGCTCGTTCTTTCATTTATATCACTGTTGTCCCGCCAACGCCTGTGGGATATTATGTACGCACGCATCGGGGCTAAATTAATTTTCTAAATGTTTAATGTTGGAGTAAAACTATGAAGAATTTCATACATACGTATATTCTTAACTTGATGTATGCACGTTTCTTTGGGGGTGTACTAACGAGAATGTATATATTTTTTACTGTTTATTGATTTACATTTGATGTGATGACGTAAAAAATATTTATTTTCCAATTTATGTTTTGCATGCAAAATACTCCAAGCTTAGTTAACTAACATGAAGCTGATTATGAATGGACGGTGCAGAGACTTCTATACATCATGTTTTCCCTGCGCTCTGGCTTCAATTTTTTTTTAATCTGTTTGGAATATATGTGACGGGAGTTATATTCTCTAAAGGAATGTTTTTTTTTTTTTTTTTCATGAATCAGTATGGTAATGGGTATAATTTTTTTCATCAGTATGTTCAGTTTGTCCCCATCAGTATGTTATATCTGTTTTTTTCATAAATCAGTGTGTTCTGTCTTTTTTCACGAATCAGATAGTAACGTGTATATTTTCATCCATCAGTATTTTCTGACTGTTTCTTTTATCATCAATCAGTATGGTATCGAGTTTATTTTTCTCAAGAGTCGAACCTGGACCTTCTTGTCAATGTGCGCTTGTATGTATTCTCTAATGAGCTAAAGACAAAAATGTGTTTCTATTCCGGCGCATTGAAGTTTGTATGAAAAAATAAATATGCATTCGTAAATATTTTTTGCAATGTATTAACATTTTACACGATGAATGTATAAGCAATCGATCTCTGTTGGATTAATAAATTTAACGTAGATATCGTCAAACCAGCGCTGTAGGCGAGGAAACAGCCCGCCCTTCTTTCCCAGGCGGCCTGGCCGGCGGCTGCATGTTGAGCAGGAAGGGCACAGTCCAACTCACGGCTGCCAACTCATGAAAACTGCATGCGGTGCCAACCTTAACTCAGGCCATCTCTGAAGCCGCTACAAGGCACGTGTAAAAATACTTCATTTTCAGAGTGTTTTTTTTTTTATAATTGCATTCATACACATAAAATATATCATCCAATGTTTTAGTGATGTCTTGAGTCTCATTGAAGAGATTAAATTTTTTGTTTCTTTAAATTATAACAACATTTATTTATACTTAATGTTTTTTTCTTTGCCAATATAATTTTTTTTTAACTTACGTGAGCAGAACATATTACATGATAAAAAAAATATTTATAAACACATTTATTAATCCACACACATCACAATATTATTCTTCTTCTGCATAATACAAAGAATACTTTTTTTACACGTGTTCCTTCTCTGAGTCTCTGAGTCATGTAATATTTTTTTTATTGTACCATGGGATCCACGTAGTTTTGTTTTAATGTACCACAGGTTATCATAACTCCAGAGTCTTAGCTTTCGGAGTAGCATGGAGCAAAGAAATATCTTTGATTTTTGAACTCGTAAAGTCTTGTGATGTATGTCTCGACGAGCTGTCGAAATGGCGTTCAGCAGCAATGCTTTTGAGGTCTACAAAGTTCGTTCCGATGGGGCACGCATTGCGAATCGCCGACTCTTAGCGTCTTCCAAACATACACAGAGTATTAGGGAATTATGGCAGAGTCCAGCATTGTCGGAATTTCCTGATACGGAATAGTTTCCTCGTCCCATCTTAGTCCGTGCGTTTCGTAGGTCTGTAGGCGATAGTCTGTTTCGTGGTGCAGTCGAGGTGATTCCATGAACTTGGCGGTAACAAAGTGAATACTTTGGTTTTCTCGTCTTCGTCACTGTAGAATATGGCAATCTGCTTGATGATGTACGAGTCCAACGAGCGAAAACCTTGGATGTGCAAAACATTTCATACAATTTTTCTTAAATAAAAAATTTAAGTACCCATGCCCACACCGAATTTCACAAAATTTTTACAAAGTCATTTCAAATTTCATCGAGGTACATACACATTAGGCACCAGTGTTTTGGGTTTATTTCCTCGCCGGGTATTGCTTGCCAGTAGATATCTTGAAGGGTAGAATCTTACACAGGTACAGCTTATGAGTAGATAGCTTGCACGGGGACATCGTTTTCTATAGGGAGGGTATCTTCAATGTGGAGGGTGTCTTCTACAGGGAGGGCGTCTTCAACGGGGATGGCGTCTTCAACGGGGATGTCGTTTTCCGCAGGCGCAGAGGTCGCGAGAGCTGCTCGGTTAAAGGTTACTGGCGTCAAGGTTAAAGGGTACCAGGATCAAGGTCAAAGGTCAAGGTCACCTGAATCTATTATGGCCGCCAGCCGACCCTAATGACAGACCACGAACAGCTCCGACGCTCCGGTCCTAGGTCCCGATGTACCGAAGTTCCTATAATCTCTCTACTAAACGTCATTCAGACAATTTTACGTGCTAGGAAATACTGTAACAGAACGGCTCCCATATTATTTGATGAGAAGTAATGAAATAGATGCTCTCAGTAAAGTTATATAATACATTATTGTATACAAAAATTTGGTACATATCTATATTAAAAAAATATGCATAACATGGTCACCATAAACTAAGTAATTACAACATTCAAAATTTTTCTATGAAGTCTTCCTTCAATGCGTGTATTCTGAATTCCATCAACATGATTCAATAATTATCCAACAAATCGCAAACAATTTTTAATAAATGGATTTATTCGCAACACTGCATACATTTTATTTGAGAAAATTAGGACCACACAATACGGTTACACATATTATGTTATTAATACGCCATCTGAGAATGAAATCTGATATTCATATAACCTGTGGTAAGTAGGCTACCTACGAATGAAACCTACGTAAATGTCGTTTCTATTAACTTTTACCCTATAGACAACCTGGCATACGATATATAGGTATTGACAAGTAATAAAATTTAATCAAGTTGTCAAGTTTTAAAATTACAAAAACCAAAACTTCATATATATTATTTAAAAATTTAGTAACCTTTAGAAAAGCTTTCTGCTACGAAAACCACCTAGTGTGTGAAGAAGAGACTAGCGGAACTAGTAATATTATATTCGTATCAAGTAAGAAAAAAAATAAAGTGTTTCGTTTTTGCCCAAACTCCACCTTTTCCGAGGATTCCTCACATACCAACGAAAACTTATAATGCCGTCAGGCGCGCTGGGCGCATACGTGTTGACACTCATAACGATGCCAGAGTTCCTTTAATAAATGAATGGTTCAATACCCCTAAACAGTAGTGCTTAGGTCTCTAGCACAATTCAAACTTTTTCATTAATTGTTACATGATAATTAATAACTTATGCTTACGCAGAACAATATTCTGTTTTAAAAATTTACTGCAATCCCAGTTATTCTCATGAGGGAAATGATAAAAGTGACAGGTTTTGCACTGCTTACAGATGTTCGTTTAATTTATGATTGTTGGCATTCTCACCATTCCTTCTCAAATATTTCTGAAGCATTCGCCAAAATGCTCGTTTTAACCAACACAAAGATGTCTACAGGCCCTTCGGAACCAAACGTCATATACCTGTTCTTGCGATGTTCTCGTGACGAATCTGCGACCGCAGGCTGCCGGATCTATCGAGTTACACGCTGTACGATACCAAAAATTACTCTAAAAAATCTGGTACAGAAGCATTACTTCTTTAGGATTTGGATGCGGGACCTTCTGCACTTGTAGGTTCGTGTCATCACTTACTTCCCCAGAAGATCGAGGTGGTGTAGCGATCAGATCACTCGCTTTCGTCTACGGCAAACGGGGTTCGATTCTGGGTCAGATTAATAATAGAATTACCAACTTGACAAACCTGACGGACATTTTTGGGGCCGGTATTTTTTCTTAGGGTACTCTCGTTGCCCTGAAGAGCCGAATACCTATACTGCACCATTTACATTGGTGCTAAGTCTTCAGATGTTAAGTGATACCAACTTTCTGTCCCTCTAACTACCCTGCGCAGGAAAGGAATAACTGAAATCACACGATAATAATTCCACCGTATTGATCTAGAGATTTGCAGTTAAGAAATTTAAAAAAAAAGTTGTTTTAAAACTGTTTCTCAGTATTATAATAATAATGCAAATTATATAGTTCCACGTACTTATTTCAAGAATAAATTTATTTCTTATTTCCTGGTTTTGTAGTAAATAAAACATATGCTTTTCGACCTTGCGATAACTACACACAGTTTTTAAAAGCTCTAAAACTGTATTGATGTGAATGTTTCACAGTATATTAAATATCTAAAAACATGTCTTTACCTCGTTTTACACAAAAACACACAGATAAAAATGTTGTAACGGAAAAGGAACAGGTAACTTAATGTTAGCTCTGCTAAGAGGCCAGCTTTCTCTAATTAAGCCGGCAAGCAAGTGAGTCACGACATGCAGATACGTAGCCGGCAATAACTCAGCACTGCGGGAGCAGGGGAGTGAGACGCCAGATGACTTGGTAACGAGTTGTAAGCAGCGCAGGTCTGCCACGCACGCGGGCTGCGGAACGCGAGCCGTCACAAGGCGACCGCACGACACGTAATACACACCCGGCGAGCACGTAACACCGCCAGCCGTGGCGGCGTTGCCACGTGATGTATGGCCGGATGTGGGGCACGCATTTCCAACTGCAGTTCACTTGTGAGCCCAAGCTGCTACATACAACCCTTCACTGAACAAAACTAACAACCTGTGGTAGTTGCTAAGTGTTTTGTTGGTATTCACCCTACCAATGTTTTTTTTTCTGGTGTACACAACACCTTCTAGCTGTCACCATTTAACATTTGTGGCCACAAAAAATTTACTTTGTGATAACTACAAAAAATGTGTTCACAACTGACGATAGTGCGATTCAAGCAGTATTTTTTTTTAGCAAGACAGAGAAGTAGCTTGCAGTAGAAAAAAATTGTTAAAATGACAACTTGAGAAAGAACTTTACTTGAACCATTTACCGCTCTTACGTTATGCAGGCAACACAAAAGCACAAAAAGCACCAGGCAAGAATGCTGCGTCTTTCTGCGACATCAGTTGCATTCTCACTAGGCGTACAATATAATATAAAACTAGTTACAAATTAGCATTAGTTTAGCATAGACCAAACCATATGCTTAATCATTTTAAAATGTCCGGTGAATGTCCATAAAATATCTTCCTTAAGGATGATACAGCACATCCAACAATAATTTACCACTGAGCTTAATTAAATACAAAATTAACACATATAAAATTTATAACTACATAAAATATATATACATGGTATTAAAAATATTATGCATAAATACACCAAAATTACAACCTTGGAAAATTTATCCCTTTAACTACCCGTCTGCAGCACATAATACTCTAGTCTGGTACCTTAATGAGTGGTTCTACATATATACTTGAATTATTGAAAATACAATGCATATATATGTAACTATCGGTAACCACCATAACCAAAAATATACTTGGTCACTCTGATTAGTCATAATATTAAGAAAATTTGAATCCAGTTAAAGTACAGAACATTCTCAGGTGTTTTAATTCTTTCTCCAGGCGGAGCTGCATGCTTAACAACATATTGTAATATTCGTCCTCAATTGTAGAACAGTACATAATGATTAAAATACTATGTACTGTAATTGTCCGACAGGCACCGTAGTACGTTCCCGTTATCTCTTATTGTATTTACTGAACATCGATTAGACACTTACATTTACTTCGTGCGTTTATAGATCCATAATCTTACCGTCGCAACGTTTGTTAGTTTCCAGTGTTCCTCTCTACAATGCATTAATTTGTACACATTCAACAGCGCCACATTAAACAGCACCCGTACATTTCCCTCGTGCGCTAAACAGCAAGCAAATATCTGTCGCGGGAAATTAAGGCGTAAGTCTGTTCACTACTCAGCTCACCTCATTTTTAAGGAAATTCTCGTCTTGTTACTTNACAATGCATTAATTTGTACACATTCAACAGCGCCACATTAAACAGCACCCGTACATTTCCCTCGTGCGCTAAACAGTAAGCAAATATCTGTCGCGGGAAATTAAGGCGTAAGTCTGTTCACTACTCAGCTCACCTAATTTTTAAGGAAATTCTCGTCTTGTTACTGAAACTTTCCTTAAAAATAAGGGAGCAGTCCCAAGAAAACACCATATCCCTATGGTATCAACAGGCCAGGTATCGNTGAAACTTTCCTTAAAAATAAGGGAGCAGTCCCAAGAAAACACCATATCCCTATGGTATCAACAGGCCAGGTATCGGGTTGCCCATTTTGACGGCCGGCCTCAGCTTTTCGTGATGTCATCAGCCACACAGCCGAGCGCACTTGATCCACAGCATAACGAACACCAAACTGCTTCAGCGTGATAGCCATAACAAGTTTCAATACTCACATCCCGCATAAATGATACACTTTTAACGTGACGTTAGTCCGAAGCAGGTTTCTTTCTAAAAAAAAAAAATGCAACTGTTTAATGATAATCCCGGCATAATGGCATTCCTAGCCCAGACCATTATTAACCGCGATATCAGCCAAATTAAACATTTACACTTATACACCAAAGTCATCGTTGTACCACTAGCGAAAGGCCTAATCCTGGCAGCTACCGGCAGCTCGCCCTCCCGCCATGGTGTGCCATCGCCAACGGTTCCACTCGCGCCGCTGCCACAGTCAGTCAGTCAGTCCACCTTGTACGACGGTCAACTCGTCACTACTCGGAAGAGTTCTCCCCAGCTCGTAGCCGCTTTGGCACAACCCACACGCCCCTGGTGACAGCTGGTGCGCTCAATGAGCATAGACGCTACAGATAAACCTGTCTGCCACCAGGCGCGCTGCAAATAAGCACTGCGCTTAATAAGTACACAGACGACGCATTGTGAACTCAAAATGAGTTTTGCATACACAGATGCATGTCACAGACTCCCCCCTGAAAACACACCTACCAGGTTCACAGTACAATTGTTTTCGCACCGCTCAACAACAAGGGCTTTTGTCGAAATATCCAGTGTGTCCAGAGATCGGCCATTTTTTTATTTAGTCAGCCAGTTTCTTTGATGTAATGATTGCAAGATCCATTCACGACAGATACAAGTCAAATTGCACAACGATTTCGGATTTCGTCTGAATGAGCAGTTGACAGTGATTACGGAAACGGAGGTCATGGTTCTTAACATGATTTCAGCTAACGCGTTTATTACAGTCACGGGAATTGCACGTAGCAATTTCTATAAAATAAGACATTTAATTCACCAGTAGTAAGGGTTTAACTTTTAGCCATTTTGACTTTAAATTTTGTCTGAAAGTTCAAATTAAAATAACAAATTTCCAGGAAATATTCATCATAACATTCTAATAACATGAGCAATTGTTTTGAGCAGTAGCGCAACATATTCCTGTCGTGTCATTTTGAGACTTGTACAAAAAAAAATACATATATTTAAAATCCTTTAATATAAATATTTTGTTTTTTTTTTTAAAGTAATTTTCTTTCATTTTAATACCATTTTTACACGGTTATTTTACACAGAAAAGAAAAAGGTTATATGCTAAAAGTGTATACAATAATGCTTTTCACTTGAACGCCCTTTCGATATGTGGCCGGATATTTAGTTCACGCGAGTGGAGACGAGAGACTGGAATAATTAGAATAAACTGAAAAAGAAGTTAACTATGAGATACTTATTGAATACCGTTAATAAAGGATTCATATAATTTTTATTTTTGACAAGGTATAAATATTGACAAATGTATGTTTAATTCGTTGGTGGTTGGATTGAAATGTTGAGTCGTGGGAAATTAACTATCCCATTAGAAAAATTTGTGAAAACTGAACAGTGTGCTGAAGAGATTTTTTAATAGACGCCACGGGTCCAACTTGCGAAAATGAAAAGATGTTGAGAATAGATGTTATGTAAAACTGTAGATTATTTTCCTAATATTGACAAAAAAGTGCCGATAAAATTTGCGAGAACTAGAACATTTATAAGAGGCTGCAACATGATTCGCCAAACAAAGGAGATGTGTGCAGATAAGAAGCAGAAAAACGTAAGTAGTTACTTTAGAAACACTGTCTATAAGGAAATATATTGATACCTATTAGAAAATTTATTTGCTTTAAGATTTATTGATCTTTGTAACTTAAGTTTTAAGTGTAAATACAGTTAGTTATTTGTCTGAGGCAAAGTTTCTTGGCTCTGGCAGTATTTTAAAGCAAATCAGAAATATTAATTTATATTATCGTTTTACATAACAAAATGTATTTGTGTAGCTGCAGTTATACTAAATTTGTTTTATAACTTTTTAGTAATTTTTATTAACTATCACCCACTAATTCTTTAAGTTTGTCAGGAGGGCAGCTTTTTTTTTTTGCGCACGGAATGTGATACTTAGTTAACTTTAATCTAGTCAATAACAATTTTATTTCTTTTTTATGTACATCTTGTTACGAAATTGTGATTAGGTCTTACCTGAGCGGCGTGCACCAAAACTATAAAAATGTAAAGGAACAGCATTTGTTGGATGCGAAAACCCCACTGGACGTCATGTGCTCGTCCAAAGTAGAGGACTGCAAAGTGCGCGCAGCTATCACGTTATCTTCCACAATTTTCTTTAAAGTAAAGGCGGTGTTATTTGTTCACTTGCCACTGCCACAATTTTGCCACAATTTTATCTTATGACTAGATTACAAATTATTCGGGCATTTTGGATTTAAATGTTTATTGTTTGCTTCGAATCCACCAGGGAGAGTCAAATAAACTCCGAGTCAACAACTTTAGATAGAACATGATAAGTGCAGAGGCCTTATGGCCTAAGCACACTGACACACCATTCTTGAGAGTTATTGGATTAGGTGACTCTCTACTCGTTAACGGTTATAGTTGGTTACAACAAACGTACGAGGTTTTGTAGTCCAGCCTGTCGCCAAAAAGAAACCGAAATTTCCGATATCTCTACCGATTAGTAAGCCTTGTATTAAAAACTAAATAATATTTATATTATCTATAGGGTAATTAACAGCACCCGTATCGCCCCCTTTTTCTCAGAAATAACACCACACCGGGGGTTCGCGAAAAAAAGTTTAATAACTATGCCCTATATGAATCTATGATTCGTAGTAATTCCATTCCCTCGAACACACATGTGGTAGGGGTATGGGGGGCGAGCTTTGAAAATTCAAATGGGAACAAGAGTCGTATATGCTATAGTTGGATATATGGTCTAAAAGGAAACCATATTTACAAAGAGAGTTGTTTTCTGACATGCATGGTTTACGCACGATAAAATAAATTATGTAAGCATATGGTTTGTGACGTCCGTAGCTTACGCACAATTAAACAGACGAAATTTTTTTAAAAATCTTAATACAAACAAATGTAAATCAACGAAACATGTGGTTTTTCTGGCGTGCATACCAAGTTTGCGTACAAAGGACGTCGGGTATACTGTAAATACCGGTATGGTGTGAGAAAACTACTGTGAAATGGGAACTGGGAACACTCATTCGCACACATTACTCTTCATAAGTGTTCGAAATGTCGACTGTCCTGTATCACACGATTCTGCTCTCCTTACGTTCGCGGTTACTCGGCTGACAGATCCACATGCCGCTCTGATTCTGTCTTTCATTTCTTCTCTCGTTGTTGGACGCATGCAGTAGACTATGTCTTTAATTCTCCCCCACAAAAAGAAGTCATTTATATGGGGACAAATCTGAAGAACATGGGCGCCAAGCTACATGACCCAGTCGTTCAATCCACCGTATGGGGTTAACATATCAGCAACTAGCCGAGCTCTGCGTGAAAAGTGACCAAGGCAGCTATCCTGTTGAGGCCACAGTGTTAATCTCAGAGCGAGAAGAACATCTTAGATCAGTTGATACAACATATTCTCTAGGAAGTCTGTATGCGCTACAACATTCAATTGTCCTTCAAAAAAATATGGTCCTATGACACGATGTCCGTGAAGACCACACCAAGTATTAAGGCTCCACTCATTCTGGTTATCCACTTGACGGAGCCAATTTGGGTTGACTGCAGACCAGTAATGGGCATTAGGTATGTTAACTTCACCATTTCTCTTGAATGTGGCCTCATAAGTCCACCAAATGCTGCGTTGGAAAGCACAGTACTTGCTCACGTACCAGTTGCACAAATCAATGCGCTTAGGAAAGTCATTATTCCCATGTTCTTAGTGCAACTGTATATGCTACGTATGTAAACGATTATCAACGAGCATTTTCCACATTGTACTTTGAGACAATCCTGAGTCGCGGGCAATCCTCTGTGTACAGTCATGGGGATTAACCACCATGGCAGTAAGTACATCAATAGACCCTCTCGTCTCTCACAGGTCGTCTTATTCGACGACATTTGTTGCGTGTTGATTGCACTAGCACAGTTGTGCGCATGTGACATACAAGACACTGGAAGACATTTTACGAGTGATGGACGCGCTGTGGGTATATATCTGCGTACAAACGGGCAGCAGCTCTGCAGTTCCGACAACATTCTGCTAGTATCATCAGCGTGTCATGTCAAATGATTCTTCGTTTGTAAACGGCATTCCCTTCATAAAGCAACACCACAGACAGACAATGTCTGTCACTGAAAAAACACACAGGATTAATGGTTGCAATATAAAACGAACGACTGTTGAATTAACGACCTTTCGATTGTCAGTTAACTTGCATGCAAAGACCACAGTTCCTGTAAGTGGTAAATTANGACTGTTGAATTAACGACCTTTCGATTGTCAGTTAACTTGCATGCAAAGACCACAGTTCCTGTAAGTGGTAAATTACACTTATCTGCTTGCTGCGTAGTGCCGCATTATTCATCGCGTTTGCTTGGAAACAGTCTAATACCTACTGCATGAGTCCATGCAGTAAGGCACACAGGCTAGTGTCAAAGCGAGTCTCACACTCCAATCGGCAATACCGTAATGGCGCACTTTGTGCATCTGACGTGCATAGTTTTACGCACAACCAATAATCCTACTAATATTATAAATGCGAAAGTCTGCGAATGTGTGTCTGTGTATGTTTTTTACCACTGAACTCCATAACGGCTGAACGGATTTTGATGAAACTTGGTATGTAGGTACGTTAGGTCCTGGAATAGGAAAGATTAAACTTTTTATATGTCCTATTCCATGACCTAAAATACCTAATTACCAAGTTTCATCAAATTCCGTACAGCCGTTATGAAGCAGAGTTCGGTCACGTTCCCAGACGTTGCAGAATTAAGTCTTGTTGTTATTCTACAGGACCCGTACAATTTANGAAGCAGAGTTCGGTCACGTTCCCAGACGTTGCAGAATTAAGTCTTGTTGTTATTCTACAGGACCCGTACAATTTAACGCGATAAAAACTACCCATTGTCCTATTCCAGGACCTTAAGTTCCTACATACCAAATTTCATAAAAATCCGTTCAGCCGTTATGGAGCTGAGTGGTAACAAACATATATATACACACACACACACACGCAGTCTTTCGTATTTATAATATTAGTAGGATGATACTTTTTATCCCGGTAAATTGTACAGGTCCTGTGGAATAACAACAAAACGTAATTCTGCAACGGCTGGGAACGTGACCGAACTGAGCTCCATAACGGCTGAACGGATTTTGATGAAACTTGGTGTATTGGTACTTTAGGTCCTGGAATAGGACATATGATACTTTTATCCCGGTAAATTGTACGGGTGCTGTGGAATAACATCAAAACGTAATTCTGCAATGGCTGGGAACGTGACCGAAATATTTTTTTTCCTCTGGTATGTCAGAGTTTATCAGGCCGCCCAAGGACATCTGAAATGACTTAATGACTGCTATCAATAGATAACAACTCGAACCGAATATTTAACGTGCCCTCCGAAGCCCAGAAGCGCTCAGATGTTATGCCACTAATGTGGTCCGCTGGGAACGTTGCTTAACTTTGGTGATCGATTAAGATCCCTCAGCCAAGCGCAAAAAGTAGTACCTAGGTACACTTATTATTTATAAAACTACAACTTGATGAAACTCACGTTTTGATTTTCATACATCGATGCTGGAAAGTGTAAATGGGGTAACTACGCGATAGTTTCACAGATACACTCCAAAAACAATACTCTACCTTTTAGCTATCGGGTAAAAAATATTTCCTTCATTTTGGGTTGCCGTAATCCCTTAAAAACCTAAACAAACATAGTATAATTATATAATTATTTTTTTATATAAATTAATTGTCTTTTCCCAATTTATTTATTAGTGNAACAAACATAGTATAATTATATAATTATTTTTTTATATAAATTAATTGTCTTTTCCCAATTTATTTATTAGTGTATCACTGTAAAACTCAGTTGTACCCGGGCGAAGCCGGGCCGGTTCGCTANTAGGTACACTTATTTCTAAAACTACAACTTGATGAAACTCACGTTTTGATTTTCATACATCGACGCTGGAAAGCGTAAATGGGGTAACTACGCAATAGTTTCACAGATACACTCCAAAAACAATACCCTACCTTTTAGCTATCGGGTAAAAAATATTTCCTTCATTTTGGGTTGCCGTAATCCCTTAAAAACCTAGACAAACATAGTATAATTATATAATAATTTTTTTATATAAATTAATTGTCTTTTCCCAATTTCTTTATTAGTGTATGACTATAAAACTCAGTTGTACCCGGGCGAAGCCGGGCCGGTTCGCTAGTAATTGTATAAACTCAACTGTTAGTATTAGACTGTTTCCCAAAAAAAAAAAAGGAGAATAATGTAGAACTAAGCCCCAAACAGATAAGTCATCTATCATCTACAGGAACTGTAGGTTTTGCATGCATGTTAACGAACAATTGAACGTTCGTTCTTTCTGTCATTCGTTTTACATTACATGAATGACAGGATGAGAGTAACATGTGGATCTACAGCTGTGCTGAGATTCACCGAGCAACCGCGAACGTAAGAAGAAGAGCAGATTCGTGTGATACAAGTCGGTCGACATTTCGAATACTTATGAAGAGTGGTGTGTGTGAATGAGTGATCCCAGTTCCCATTTCACAGTAGTTCTCTCACATCATACCGGTATTTACAGTACACCCGACGTCCTTTTGACAGTACGTAAACTAGTTATGCACGCCAGTAAAACAACATGTTTCGTTGATTTACGTTTTATTGTAGTAAGAATAAAAACAGGTTTCGTTCANTAAGAATAAAAAAAGGTTTCGTTCAGTTTCATTGTGTGCAAACTATGCACGTCAGAAAACAACCGTCTCAATAAATGTTGTTTCCATTTAGACGATCTATCCAACGATACCATATACGACCCCTGTTCCCATTTGCAATTTCCAAACTCACCCCCTCGTACCCCTACCTACGGTATGTTCGCGGGAATGGAACTACTACCAATTGATGATACATGTATGTTATAGTTATCACACTTTTCTCGCGAACCCCCGGTGTCGTGTTGTTTCCAAGGAATAGGTGTGATACGGGTGCTGTGAATCATCTTGTATAAGCGAGTAATGTGAAATCAGAGAGAATAAAATATATGAGTTTTTAGTTTCTCGCCTATCTCTGAATTCTTTAATTTGGTTGAATACTTCACATTCACAATTCTAGTGGATTCAATCGGTAAATCTGATGTTTCCCGAGTTTAACAGTTAACCTATTCATACCCAGTACACAGTTATGTACATCACGAACGTGAAGGTAATTTTTGTTGTGTATTTCAGGCTTCGAAGCTCAATTACCAGTGATCTGTGGCTAAATGATTTGCAAACCGTCTTACTGGTGTAGGTCATAATTGGTTCATATAACTGTAGCCGAACATATAGCCCACGGCCCATTGGCTGTCTCAACCAAACAAGCGTTGTGTCGACTGTCGACTTAAGTACAGTGCGCATCATAAACATTTTTGTTTGCAACCCATGAAACAGTAAATTGAAGTTGGTCTGAAAGGGTTNATGAAACAGTAAATTGAAGTTGGTCTGAAAGGGTTAACATTATGACAATCAGGTGGTAGTGAAAAAAATAATTCATCACTGAAATGAAAATTTTCCAACAAATTACGATTTTAACAAATGGTACTCCAAACGTTTATAGATTTTAANTCTCAACCAAACAAGTGTTGTGTCGACTGTCGACTTAAGTACAGTGCGCATCATAAACATTTTTGTTTGCAACCCCTGAAACAGTAAATTGAAGTTGGTCTGAAAGGGTTAACATTATGACAATCAGGTGGTAGTGAAAAAAATTATTCATCACTGAAATGAAAATTTTCCAACAAATTACGATTTTAACAAATGGTACTCCAAACGTTTATAGATTTTAANATTCATCACTGAAATGAAAATTTTCCAACAAATTACGATTTTAACAAATGGTACTCCAAACGTTTATAGATTTTAAAATGGTTTAAAATTAGGAAAGTAAAAACTCAGAATATGCTGCATTGCTAAACTACAAAAAAATTCATTTTTCATAAAAAAACCATAACTTTGTTCGCCATAAATATCAGGAGGTATCAGGATGGTCATTCCGTAGTTATCAAAACTTCATATATTGGTGTGTATCTAATAGTTAAACAGTTTAAAATGAAAACCACAAATATAGAAAAAAATTATATATATATATATTGTTTGTTATGAATACCGTAAAGCAATTCTGCTTCATCTCTATTTATAAGTAACATATGAAAAACAATTTTAGCATGTTCTTAAACTGCAATTTAAGATTTTCAACTTTACTTATTTTCTGTGTTTTTTAGTACATTCAGAATGTTTCTAAATATTCGTATCTGCCAGGGGTGTATGCAAAATATGAGGGATGCGGGGACCTTCGCTTCCTCCAAAATGTTCCAATTAAAACATTAACATAAATTCTGTGGTTATATCTCTGCTTTCGGTTTTATGAAGTTCGTGATTATGTTCGTTTTCTTCCTGCTTTGTTAGAAGTCAGCCTTTGTCACTTATCTGTGTAAATAAGGAATGTGTCTTGTGTCTCTTTAAGAATAAGTTGACCATCCATACACAGTCTTGAGTTAAAATGGTCGGCGCCGATTCACAATAAAACTGTAAAAACCCATGTGTTCTCATTCATAAGATCAATGGACGATTCATTACCATTTAGTAAAGAGTAGTGACAGTGCAGGAGTGCACATTCCTACCCTGTGCCTTGGAACTTCCTTCGACAGCTTTGAATGCTGATGTTGGGCCGCATACAATATTCTAAACTGGTTTTTTTAATTCAGTACTATGCTGTAATATCAGTTAATAATAATCAGTGCGGCGAATGTATGCATCATATAGATTTTATTTCCAAAATTAACANTATGCTGTAATATCAGTTAATAATAATCAGTGCGGCGAATGTATGCATCATATAGATTTTATTTCCAAAATTAACAATTTGAATATTCTAATTGCAATTCGTATTCTAACCTAAATGTCGAGAAATATCTGTTAAAATTTAGCTCCACTTCTTCAGTGTTTTACATAATGAAATAAATAAATCATAAACAAAGATGTTACAACCGGTGTAGCGTAGCAGAAGTGAAAGCTACCAGATACAGATGTAACACAATTGCTATAATATTTTTCATTGCACACGCTATGGCAAATGAGTCCTCCAGGAATGCAAGACGCAGGCCACTGACTACAATAGTCTGGGTTAGAAAGGGGGATGGGGAACCTCTGTTCCGTGTTCGTCCTTCCTTCCCCCTAAAGGGGGTTACACCTCGGCTGACGAGAACATTGACCATGAAACATTTTGAGGACATGACTGTATTTAGACACTACACGTTGTCAGCAGAGGAAAAAAGGGGAGGGCTTGCTAGCAGTTCAGTTCCAGTGACGAATATCAACTTTTATTGATCGTTACCGGGGGTTGCGGTGGCTGAGCGGTTAGCATGCTCGCTTTCCACCAAGNTTTTATTGATCGTTACCGGGGGTTGCGGTGGCTGAGCGGTTAGCATGCTCGCTTTCCACCAAGGCGAACTGGGGTCAATCCCCGGCTGCGCCAATCCCGGACCTTCACGTGTGGAATCGTGCCGGACGATACCGCTGTTCAGCGGGGTTTTTTTTTTCAGGTATCTCTCGTTTCCCCCGCCCCTTCATTACATACTTACCTCAATCACCTTCACTGGCTCTCAAGACCTAGCTATTAAGAGCCACCCATATATCTTCACTCACCAGATCGTTACAATGGGTAATGACATTATCTCTTACGAGATTGTGAAAATCTGAATTTTAAGCAGTGGCTGCCAATTCATGTAACTACATTTTTGGTGTGCCATCATTGTAAATTATATGTAAGCACTCTATATATACATGCATATACACAGAGGTGACAAATGTCATGGGATAGCAATATGCAAATATACAGATGGCAGTAGTATCGCGTACAAAAT